>CAMTDV010000521.1:0-19242 GCA_947069175.1 Scalesia atractyloides | reverse complement strand
TCAGAGCAAAGCTGCTATTCATGTAGGCTATCTTTCTCAACAGTGGCGAAGCTTGACCCGAATGACGGAGGGGTCGAAAACGTATGTACCAAAAAATTTCTGTATAACCGGGGGGTCGAAAACGTATATACCCAAAAATTTCTATACGAAAACTACATATATTACACTCTTGAGCGAAAAGTTCGGGGGGTCGGGCGCCCCTCCCGGCCCCTTGTATGCTTCGCCCATGTTTCTCAAGGGTTAGGTTCTGTTAGTAACTTATCATCATCATACTCAGTAAATCCCCCCAATAGCAAAGCTAAGGTAGGGTCTGAGGAGGGTAAGATGCAGACAGCCTTACCTCTACCCCGTAGGAATAGAGAGGCTGCTTCCAATGAGACCCCCGGCTCGATAGTAGTTTTGCATCAAGCCTTGGACATAAGGCACATAACACTCAGCAATTGGGACAAAAACCGATTAGTGCATGTACCCGTGTCTTTCGGCTATCAACGCCCCAGATGATGCTTGATTAACCTTCCCTCTCTTTTTAACGTTATTTTCACAAAATTAGTAAAATAACTCTAAAATTAGTGCCCTTTCACTTTTCGTATATGATTACCAACACACACACATCCATGGGTTCAGCTTATTAATAATCTTGCTTACCACTTTACCAATAAAAAAGAAGAACACTTGTTACTAGTACTAATGTTTTGATTGGGGATTTTCATCGAACACTTGGTGGTCATGAAAAAAGCAAAGACGATGCTGCAAACCATTGACAAACAAACGAATATACTAACTAACCCACGTGGAAATTAGCTTAAACATCGCAAAGAAGATGCAGATAAATCGAAGATGGAACGTACCACCACAGAAAATCGTTGCTGGAGCTGGAACTAGATCGAAGATGAGAGGCGTTGAGGAAGGGCAAACAGTAGAAAATAAAGAAGAAAATCACCTTTTATTTGCTTTTATTTTACCTTTTTTTAAACAGAAAATCACCTTTTATTTGCTTTTATTTTACCTTTTTTTTAAACATTTGCTTTCATTTTACCTTTTTTTAAACAAATAATATAAACTTCATTGAGCGATAACACTATCAAACTTACAAATTGTATTACACCACTCTCAGCTTTCAACTTATTTTTTAGCACTCCCAAACTAACTGGACCTTAAAACAACTAGTTTTTTTTTGCTGATGTGGGATTTTTTGCGGACGTGGTATCTAACATGATATTTTTTTTTGCTGACGTGGCATCTGACGTGGCGTTTTTGCTAGCGTGACATCTGATGTCAGCTAACTGAGTTACGGTTTAGTTAGTTTGAGAGTGTCAGAGGAAAATAAGTTGAAAGTTTGGAGTGTTGTGACACAAATCTAAAATTAGGAGTGGTATCGGACAATTATTGAAAGTTGCGGTTATTTAAATTTAATATCTCTTTTTAATACAACTATCTTGTTAAAAACAAGTACACAAAATTTTAATACAAGGATATTGTTAAAAACAATTACATAATATGCGCAGAATCGCTCTACAACTTTTTTATGGAATCAATAAAAAAAATTATTGAAAAATACATTGATAATAACGAAACAAATAAAGAAAAGATTAATAAAACAAAACAAAATCAAATTGACTTTATTTCGACTAGGACTATAAAAAAGGCTTTTGATAATCTTAGAAATAGTAAGCGGAAGTCAAATATTTTTTTTGAGTTATCTTACTTGTCACAAAAATATGTATTTTTAAAATTATCACAAACCCAGGTTATTAACTTCAATAAGTTAAGATCCATTCTTCAGTACAATGGACCGTCTTTTTTTCTTAAAAATGAAATAAAGGATTTTTTTGGAAGACAAGGAATCTTTGATTCCGAAGTAAGACATAAGAAACTTCCAAATTATGGAATGAATCCATGGAAAAACTGGTTAAGATGTCATTATCAATACGATTTATCTCAGATTACATGGTATAGATTAGTCCCACAAAAATGGTGAAATGGAAAAAATCAATGCCAGCCGTCTCAAAATAAGGATCTAAATAACTGGTATTCCTATGAAAAAGATCAATTATTTGATTACAAAAAAAAACAAAATTTGAAAGTCTATTTATTACCAAATAAAGAAGATAATTTTCAAAAAAACTATAGATATGATCGTTTATCATATATTCATTCTGAAACTAATAAGAAGTCCTATATTTATAGATCATCATTAGAACCAAATAAGAAGCAAGAAAATTCCACCAGAAATAAAGAAAAAACTGTTAACATACTCAAAAATATTCCTATCAAGAATTATCTAGGAAAAAGTGATATTATATATATGGTTATAGAGAAAAAGTAAACACATCCACGTATTAATATTTAAAAAATTAACAGACGCAACGTATTACAAAAATCAAATTACAAAAAAGTTATATGGAAGTCGAGATTTTAGAAAAGGAGGGTTATCCTAGATTAGCTTGTTGCATTGACATTTTTGTTGGAAATTAATTGAAGTGTCATCGGAGGGTTTCGCGCCCCCCGTCACCTCACCCCCTTTGGCGCCCCATAGCGCCCCTAACTCACTTCTTGGGCGCCAAAGGGTGGCGTTAAGAGCTGTACATGTGGGGTCACTTTTCAAGAGCCAATCATATTTTTTGTTCCTTTTTTCTTTATTAATGGGTAAAAAGCTTTATCCCATTGCATGCAAGTTAAAGGGATGAGCTTTAAAGCCCCCTATGTGACATGAAGCCTACGTAGCGCTGATGTGGCGTGATAAAGTCCCTAGAGGCTTTATGCCACACCCACTAACCTTATCATCTTAGTAAGTTTATATATGTATAATTGTTGATTCTAGTCTAAGAAAATGTATAATTGTTGATTCTAGTCTAAGAAAATACTAATAGCACACAAAGTGAAATGCTAAATAAGTTGCTATGTTATTATTTGTTTACAAAGAAGAAAGATTTATACACTTTTTCAACCTTCTATGTTATGAAAACAGGAACCGATTGTTTTGTTGCTTTACCCACCTCTGTATCCATAACCTAGTTCAAAATCGAAACGATTCAAATCCTTGCAACTGTAAGGTTAAATGGTATCTAAGCGTAAAAAATTGTCGGTAAAAAAAACCTATCTTGGTTGTATATTTTTGAAAACCAAAATGACTTCATAATAAACTTTTATAACTATAAAAGAAGCACAACAAATATATATAGAAGCTTAAAAGACAACTTTTTTTGAAAACTAAACAGGTAGTGTGCAGTGTGCACCATTTGTTACCAGAAGACGGCAACATGTGTGATCGAACCACCACCACCGCATACACCTCACCAGCTACAAGGTTCCTGTTCGGTGTTGCTGCCCGTATGTCAAGTTCAGCCCATTCTTGCACCGCTGAACCCAGTGCAAACACTGAACCCGGGTCATCGGTTCAAACGAAGTTCAACATGACAGGCCAACTAAAATAACAATCAAACCACACGGTCCAACCCAGTCTGGCTTTAAAAGCCGTGAGTTGATACCTGATAAAAACTGATCGGTGTGACGATAAACAAAAAATGATGAACAAACACAAACAAAAAAAACCAAACAATTTCATTTTCTCAACGAACAAAAAACATGGTATTTTAGCGTTTTGTTCCGAAACAAAATACCAATCAACTACTCCCTGTATCGATAAAAGAGACCAATAAATGATGTCTAAAAGAAGCTGAAGCTGAGGTGGTGGCTGGCAAAAAAAACCAAGTCACATTTACAGCACAGTCCACCCTCCTATCTCTATCAGATGTAATGTAATCTATAAATAAAATCGCCCCAAAATCTACCATCGGGCCATAACTCCTCATATTCTCTTGTAAAACAGCACATACGCTGCAGATGAATTGATTTGGTCTTCACTAATGGGGAAAACCTGGCTATCGTTAAACTCATACCACTGCTCACCACACTGCATTAGCAACAAATAGTTAGTCTTCTATTATATCGATAATTAATTAAATATAGAATAAAATGCCATTTTCATCCCTGAGGTTTGGCCAGTTTTGCGACTTTCGTCCAAAGGTTTGTTTTTTCGCATCTGTATCCAAAGGGTTTAAAATCTTGTCGTTTTCATTCGGTTCGTTAACTCCATCCATTATTCTTCGTTAAGTCAGGGGTATTTCCGTCTTTTTTGCTAGCTTAAAGGACAATTCGGTCTTTTAACCTTATGTAAAAAGACAGGACATCCCTGAAAAGACTGAATTGCCCTTTAAGCTAACAAAAAAGACGAAAATACCCCTGACTTAACGGAGAAAATGGATGGAGTTAACAAGCCAGGTGAAAATGAAAGATTTCAACCAGTTTGGATCCAGATGCGGAAAAACAAACCTTTGGACGAAAGTCGCAAAACTGGCCAAACCTCAGGGACGAAAATGGCATTTTACTCTTAAATAAACGATTCATAAGAGGTCACTTGTGCAAAAGCAGTGTAGTGGCCACCGCCCATGCCACCGTAGTGATTGCTAACTGCATACAGTTTGTAGCGAATAGGGACTGGGAATCTTTGTGAACGGTATAGTTCGAAAAGTCAAAGTCAACAATGGGAAAGTCAACAAAAGTCTCGAGCTTGTCCTTGAGAAACTGGTTGTATGAAAATCTCTTCAAATGGATAATCAGTATCTCCGGCAATCTCCATAGATCCAACTTTTTGCTAGCTTGCCGGTGTTCCTTACATTCAGGGCAGTATCTAATATTTTTTTAATTAACATCAACACTCATTGAGGGTGTGTTTGGTGTGAAATGATACATATAACTGGAACGTACCACATGTCTTCGGGCCCCAATGGTTCTTCCCTCGAAAGCTTCAAGGCATTTAGATAAAGAAACCAATTCCGGTAGGTTGTTTGAAACTACAGGAAACACACTAGTTTCTTGTAAACGGTTTAAAATACTAGTATCATACTGTTCAATGCTTCATCGGACCACGAAACAAGAATGAAAATTCTACGACTTTCCGAGATTAATAACGGTTCATCCATTACAACACTGGATCTTGCTGGAAAAAACCCTTCTGTTTCTAATGAAAAACAAAAGCTTTCATCCACCGAAGATTTTCCCTTTACATCATCATTGTTTGACGCACCATCAATCGCCACATCATCCATTTCAGTGTCTTGATTGGTGTTGTTTATGGATTCATCATCTAAAGAATCAGAAGAAGATTCTTCACGCATGACAAGTGGATTAATTAGTTGAAGAAATTTGTTACGTAACTCAAAACCGTCACTACCCTCGGGAATCCTTGCTATTAGAGGAATTCCAAATCTTCTATAAGGTGGACCCCTTGATCATTTGACCTGAATGCCAATAAATTTAAATGTAAGAATATTAAGAGATTAATAAACAGGACTAATAAATTTTTTAAAAGGAGTAAAATACCATTTTTGTCCCTGAGGTTTGACCAGTTTTGCGACTTTTGTCCAAAGTTTTGTTTTTTCGCATCTGGGTACAAAAGGTTTGAAATCTTGCCATTTTCATCCGGTTCGTTAACTCCATCCATTTTTCTCTGTAAAGTCGGGGTATTTTCGTCTTTTTTGCTAACTTAAAGGCTGTCTGTTTCACTTTATGTAAAAAGACCGAATACCCCTGAAAAAGACCGAACTGCATTTTAAGTTAACAAGTAAGACAAAAATACCCCTGATTTAACGGAGAAGAATGGATGGAGTTAACGAGCCAGAGGAAAATGGCAAGATTTCAAACCTTTTGGATCTAGATGCGGAAAAACAAACCTTTGGACGAAAGTCGCAAAACTAGCTAAACCTCATGGACGAAAATGGCATTTTCCTATAATTTTTTTAAATACTTACTCTTCAGAATGGGAATGTGAAAACACAATCAATGGTAGTGAATCTTGATCCTTAGGTAGCCTATAAGCTACTAACTGATCGTAATCCCTGATCAGTTCTAAAGAATCATATGGTCTATCCAAAAAAAGAAGAATACGATTGTTGAATATCTGCCAAAAAATATCAACTTAATACTTATGTACTAGTGTACTACAGTTTTTGTAATCAGGGAAACTGGGAATTAAAGAAGATTTAATAGTGCGTACCTCAGCCATAAGCAAAGTCTCATCATCCCTTAAAGAACAAGTAATGCGTAAAGCCTGAATAAGATCCTTAACCATCCCATACTTTGGGACAGTGACGGTCATTGGAGTTGGCGAATTTGACCCGTCAGTGGTCAACATGGTTACTGTAATAGTCCTCATTGTTGTTGATGGTAAAGGTAGAGAGAGATATAAAAAAGGATCAAATGTAACAGAATGCTTCTTGCAAAGAGGACATATTAAAGTTGAACGATACTGCCCCTGTAAAATAAAGATAATATATGATAAAACATTAAGAATGAGAATATAAGATTCCGATTAACCACAAAAATGAAAATATTAGAGTGCTGACCTGGCACAGGTCAACTATTATGGAATCATTGCGAGCTAAATGGTTTCTCTCCAATGTTCATCTGCTACTTCTCGGTTTGAAATTCCATCAACGTCTTTTATTTCATTATACGGCTTGGTTTTAACACGGTTCAAGTCTTCATGAAGTCCATCCAGTAAAAAAGCAAGAAACTCCTGTTTAAAGTAAATAACTTTATGATATGCCAAATCAATAAAAAAACTAACAGTAAGACGTATCACTTATCATAGTTATATATAAAGAATTAAAGATCACCAACTTGAGCATCATGTTGATTATAGCCATTAAACTGAGGAGCAAAACTGGCTAATCTCGACTTGAATGCGTGTGGGCTCACTGTGTAGTGTTGGGTGTCCATAGTTGCCGAAGCAAGGCTCCAAATGCTAAAGCAAGCTTACCCTGTTCGGCAAAAAGATAATTTAATAATCTTTTATTTCGAGAAACTGATTATAAAATATTTGCAAAAATGCGAAATACGTACATTCATGCCCAAAGGGTTTTCAAAGTTTAGATCTTTTCTGAAGTCCCCAAGAAAAAAATCAACAAGCTGTGGGGTATGCGCCAAGCATTGGATTGCACTGCTCATATAGCATGTATTTCCAAGATTGTATAATCCGGTCAAACCCAATCTGTAGTGTTCATTGAAGCTACTAGCAAGTGGTGGTTGACCACGTCTAACGTATGGTTTGACTTCGTCAGAGTGACCATTCACCTTCAGTTCGGTTTTTGAGTCTTCAATTGCCATATCATTTTCTTTTCGCATAATATCATAAAATAAACCATACACTTGTAATTCCAAAAAAACCTGCAGTAAGTAGTAACATACTGAAAGTTTAACGGCTAGTTCAATAAATAACTAATAATAACCAAAAAATAGTTAAGTAACAACCTCTTTATTCACTAGTTCATGATTATCGGGTAACATTCTACCCTGTAGTAAAAACTTGGTAATTTGCCTGAAAAATCCCATATCTGCAACTGCAAAATATACAGAGTAGTTTGAGAAAGCCCACAAGACCGTAACAAATAAACTTAAGAGGTCAAAACTCAAAAGTCAACTCACCAAGCCAGAGTTGACGCTAAATATCCGGCGGGATTTATTAAAAGCTCCAACCTTGTTGTCCTGAAGAACACAGATTATGATTATAGTAAATATTAAAAGACATGTTGGCTGGCTGGATATATAAATAAAGGTTATATCAGAAAATAGGTAATAACTACATAATGAATCATTACCTTTTCGTTAATCTTTACAACCAATGAATTTGTTGTCGCAGAAAATGAAAGCCTGACTTGTATAAAAAACAAGTCTGCCTTGTTATCTTCTATGGCTACTAAGTTTTCAGCATTCTTCATATCATAATGCCTGCAGAGAAGAGCATATTATTGATGACTTTGGGAATATTATATAGTAAATTGTCAATGCTATAAATAAATTTAAATGTACATTGGTTCAATGAAAGAGCGGACGAAAAGATTTCCAGTAAAAAAGACGAATCGTTAAAAGTTCGAGAAATCTGTATATTCCAGAGCAATAAAGACATACTAACTACAGTTAGTTGTCGCTACAAAACACTGAAAGATAAAAAGAATATCTACAATGTAGCGTGAGATTTTTAATATGCTTTACAAGCAAACAAACTAACTATTGCTCAAACTGAAGCTACAACAATTACGTTAGGACATGTCCTACGCAACTGCTATAAAAGAATGCTAATGTGTGTTACAATTGCTTTATGGTATGAGAGGATAGTACATTGTGTCGATTCTACTTAAAAGGCTTCCAAGTGATGTATTATTTATATATAAAATATATAAAGCTCACCTTTGAAAGATGGATTTACCCTAATTCCAAAAGAAGCAATTTTTGTACGTTCCAACGTGAGGTATCCGTGAAGGGCAATCAGAAAAATCTTTAAAGCACAAATCTATTAGTAAACATCAATTATATTATATATTTTAATATAAGATACACGTGCGTCTGCTTTCAATGCCTCACTTCCAATTCACCTATCAAAACGCCGAACAAAAAAAACTACTATAACCAAAAACAACAAATATTACTATATAATATCAAGCATTCATGCACTAAAATTAGATTATCATTTATCTAATTATGGTTTGATTACAATTCCATGTAAGTTTTCCATTCCATTACCATGTACATTAGTGTCAAAATTTGCTTATATTTACAAATAAGAGCAGCAAATTTAAACGCGGATACTAACGTAAGTATCCAGCCATGTACAATCATATAAAAACTTAATTAATCAATGCAGACAGATAAACCCTAGAACCATAGTAAATTTAAACGCGGATGCTATCGCAAGTATCCAGCCATGTACAATCATACAAAACTTAATTAATCAATGCAGACAGATAAACCCTAGAACCATAGCAAATTTAAACGCGAATACTTACGTAAGTATCCAGCATGTACAATCCGATCTAAACTTAATTAATCAATGCACACATGATAAACCCTAGAACCATTAATTTAACAAAAATTCGCTAACAACAACATCTTAGATTCTATCAAAACCACAATCACATCAAAATCAATAAACCAACACACACATCTAAATCCTAGAGCCATTAATTCAATCCAAATTCCCTAACATCACCACCTTAAATTCCATCAAATCCATCAAAACCACAATTACATACAAATCAACAAACCAACACACATCCAAACCCTAGAACCATCAATCCAACAAAAATCCACTCACCATTTAACCGTCCGGTAAAACATCCATTCCGAAACCACCGCAAACTCCCGCCCGACACCCCTGATCCTCCTGATCACAATCTCCACCACCACCACCACCACTCTCACTCCTCATGTTCACAACAATCTCCGATTAAAATTCATCAGAGAAACCACAACTTGCAGCATACAACACACCTTCCACTTCCGTAAACACCGACTCTCGCACCGCATTCCACCACCTGTCACCACACCAAACCAATCCACACACATTACACACCAATCAGCACACTCATACACATCTATTCAACACTTTAACAACAAATGCTGATCGCATAACAAAATTAAACTAACAACCTAACATCTACATCATTAATTATCGTTCAAAAATCGTCAAAATTTTCAAATTGAACGACAATTGTGCGAAGTTACCTGTGATCGACGAGAAAGAGCTTCTCGTCATCGAGGTCGGATAAACTGTGGAGTGAACGGTTGCTGGTGTTGAAATCGTTATCGGCGGAGAAGAAGAATGGATCCATGCGGAGGAAATCTAGGGTTTTGGAGAGAAAATGACGGACGGGTGGGAGGATTTTTAGAGAGAGAAACTCGGTGATGAGAGAGAGCGGGAAGAAGTGAGTAAGGCGAGTTTTGAGGCGATGGGTCATGAAGAGGAGAGTGGTGTAGCAAAAAATTGTTTTTTGAGGCTTTGTGTTGTCCTTTTTATATCATAGATTATGATGGTGATGGTGATGATGTGGTTTTGACTTGGAGTTGAGTTTGTTGGAAGTTACACTTGACTACCTTTGAGATTATATTATTTTATCATTTGTGATTTGTCTACCAAAATGTATTAATGGAGTTAGGTTAGGTTATATGTGTGGTGATATGGTGTACTTTTGTTGATCTTAAGCACTAGGTTGTGTGTTACTTGAGTTAGGTGGTGTAATAGGAGATAGTCCATGTGTTATGTTGTTTTGGAAAGTTTCAACAATTATAAGGGAGCGTGTATTGTATTGTGGGGATTTTAATGGTGTTACGTGAGGGATTTTGTTGTAGATAGATTGTGATTTGGAGTTTGGATCTATTTGGTGGACTAAATGGATCAATTTATTAAACATAATAGATTTTGACTTATATTTCCAATATTGGTTGGGGGAAGAATGCTTCTTTCCTTGCATGTAGTATGATCAAAGAATAAAAATCTAGGCGCCTTTACTTATTAGCATACAACTTTGTATTATTAGCAAAGTTGAAGGTTAAAAGTGTATGTGTATCTTCTTTATCTTGTTGTTATAAGTGAATATTGAAATACTTCTTGTAAGCATTAGACATGGCTTGCGTTTAATATGAAAATATATATACATATGTTAAAGAGAGTATTTAAAATATTAAACAAAGTGGTCTTCGGTTTTAAGGTATAACGTTTCTCTTTAGCATGTTAGTATGATATGTATATGTATACTACTAGTTAAACTATATGATTTTGTAACTAAATACATTAGTTAAAAAAATTATCGGCTAATGATGTGCCTACACTGAATATTTGATGATACCGCTTATGGATGTCGAGAAATGTATTCAACGTGTTTTGTTCGTTCATCTTTTAATTCGCAATCTCCACATGCGTCATCATCATCTACCAACACAACCCTCTATATACATATATATATATATATATATATATATATATTATATGTAAGGTCCATTTTTAATTACACGAGCTTTGATAGCTAAACACTTAAGATTGTACATGCTAAAGTACCTACTACTTATGGACCACCATTACTTCAATCTTCCTCCTCGTAGATTTTAGCCACGTGGCTTAAAATAAACCCTTTAAAGCCTTAAATGTTTAAATGTACTCATGGTTTGGATCCATGATGCATCTAAATGTAATTGTTTTGACTGTTGTGATGTTTCATCATCGAAAACACTATATATGCATTTTTTTTATATTTTTTAAGATATACGCCATCGATGTTAACTTATGCATGTATATATCAACTATAATATATCCCATAATGGTAAGTTCGTGTTATATTTATCATGTATGTTATATGTGATATGCTAATATAAAATATATTTTTAAATAACTTTATGCCTTAAGTACAAGGTAATGATGGTGATGAGTCTTTTTCGGTGCAATTAGTTGTTAGTTGTGTGGCTATCCCCCCTTGATGAAATGTGGTTCTGATAATGATAACCTTGAGTTAGGCGAGCCATGGCTAGGGTTAGAGTTTGACCAAACAATGACGTAAGGAAAATAAGCCACACTAATGGGTATACGCTAAACATATGGCAACGCTATGTATTGGCCACAACAGCAACAAAACAGAAACAAAAATGATGTATAAGAATACAATCGTGATGTGCTAGAACTTCGGCAAAAACAAGTGTAAATGAGTTGAGCCGAGTCCGACCTTGACAAAGATCAAGCTCAACTCGATTAGCTTAAGAAAGTCCAGCTCACTTATAGCATTATCTCTAAAGCTCAAACTTAACTTTTTTTTTATCTTTTACTATTTTTTTCATTTTTTATAATAAAAGTACACACATAGTCTATGTGGTATGTCCATATTGTGATTTTTCGTCCCGCCTTTTATTTTTATTTTGTATTTTTTATCATTAAAGGTAAAACATACTTCTTCCATGCATTAATAAGAAAATATAAAGGAAAAGCTATCAAGACCAAAAGGGTTACATGCAAGTAAACAGTAAGGACCAAGAGTGTAGTAAATGGAACTTAAGGACAAAAATGGTAAGATGAACATACAACATGGATTGTTTGGGTAATTCTTTATAATATATTTTATTTAGTTTTATATATCATAAGTGTGTGTATATATAACAATAATTAATTCGTAATTATATGTTAAATGAAATGGTATCATATCGTATCATAATCATATCATATCATATTTGTATCGTATCGTATCTTATCATATTATATCGTATTACATCGTAACATATTATATCATATTATACCAAATTGTATCATATTATATTACATCGTATCCTATCATTTATAAAAACCCTTAACACATATCATTCACATAGATGAATCTTTTAACGTATATACTAAAGTTCTTAAATTTGTAAAATACGCACAAAATATCTCTTAACCTAGTTTTGATATATTAAAGTCCTTAAACCTATATAAAATGTACGAACTATGAAAAAAAGTTAAATGATATGTAATCTTTTAAATTAATAAAAGAAAATTAATTCTTTTTTACAAAAAAAAGAAGAAAATAAAATTGTGGTTGTCCCTTCATCTAACTTTTGACATGTTTAAGAATAGAATTTCATTATTTAAATTCTTTTGACCACTATGTGGACCTTAGAGTAACCTTAATATACCATGATTAAGTTAAGTGACATTTTCATGTTCTTTTAATTACCTTAGAGGCTTTAGTACGATAATTTTAGGTTGAGAAACATGTTTTTAAAGGTTTCAAGAACAAGTGATGTATTAGGTGCCTCACACACCCTATCTTTTGGTCACTCGTATAATTCTTTTTTTTCTTCAAAACATGATTCTTTCTCATGTCTTCTCTCTCCTAGTGACTCACATATTCTCGTTTTTAAGAGCATCCACGGTAAGCCTTTATTTATGTTTTTATACATTTATGTTTTTAAAGAGATAGAAAACAATGTGTATGAGAGAGGGTGTGGGAGAGAGAATGAGTGTTTTTTTATGTTGTTAAGCGGGTCATGAGAGAGAAAATGTTTTATTGGTTGAACATGTGTTATCTGAACACCAAGAAACGTTATTAAAAAACACATTCACCTCATTCTCTCTTTGCCCCTATCTCCCACTTTCATCTTACCCCTCTGTTCCCTTCATCTCACCCACTCTCTCCTCCAAAAACACCAAAACATCTTAGTGTGGAACTGTGGATGTTTTTATATTAAATTACATTACATCATAGCACATTAAATTATGTCATATCATATTATACTATAGTACATTGTATTATATCTTTAAGATCAAATTTGTATCATATCGTATCTTATCATATTATATTGTATTACATCATATAATATTGTATCATATTATATTACATCATATTGTATCATATCATATTATATTATATTGTATCATATTATATTACATCGTATCGTATCATTTATAAAAACCCTTAACATGTATCATTCACATATATGAATCTTTTAACCTATATACTAAAGTTCTTAAATTTGTAAAATACACACAAAAATATCTCTTAACCTAGTTTTGATATATTAAAGTCCTTACACCTATATAAAATGTACGAACTATGAAAAAAAAAGTTAAATGATACGTAATCTTTTAAACTAATAAAAAAATAATAATTCTTTTTTTGCAAAAAAAAAAAGAAAAAAAAAATTATGGTTGTCACTTCATCAAACTTTTGACATTTTAAGAATAAAAATTCATTGTTTAAATTCTTTTTACCACTATGTGGACCTTAGAGTAACTTTAATATACCATGATTAAGTTAAGTAACATTTTCATGTACTTTTAATAACCTTAGAGGCTTTAGTATGATAATCATGTACTTTTAATAACCTTAGAGGCTTTAGTATGATAATTTTAGGTTGAGGAACATGTTTTTAAAGGTTTCAAGAACAGATAATGTATTAGGTGTCTCACACACCCTCTCTTTTGGGCACTTATATAATTCCTTTTCCTTCTCAAAATATGATTCTCTCTCATATCTTCTCTCTCCTAGTGACTCACACATTCTCGTTTTAAGAGCATCCATAGTAAGCCTTTATTTGTTTTTTTTAATATATTTGTGTTTTTAAAGAGATAGAAAACAATGTGTATGAGAGAGGGTGCGGGAGAAAGAAGGAGTGCTTTTATCTTGTGTGAGCGGGTCAAAAGAGAGAAAACGTTTTATTGGTTGAGCATGTGCCATTTGAATGCCAAGAAACATCATTAGAAAACACATTCACCCCATTCTCTATTTGCCCCCATTTCTCACCTTCATCTTACCCTCTCTTTCCTCCACCACACCCTCTCTCTTCTCTAAAAACACAAAAACATCTTAGTATGGATGTTCTCATATTAAATTACTTTACATCAGAGGACATTAAATTATGTCATATCATATTATACTATAGTACATTGTATTATATCTTTAATATCATATTTGTATAATACCTTATCATATTACATCATATCATATTATATTATATCGTATCGTATCATTTATAAAAACCCTTAACACATATCATTCACATATATGAATCTTTTAACCTATATACTAAAGTTCTTAAATTTGTAAAATACACACAAAAATATCTCTTAACCTAGTTTTGATATATTAAAATCCTTAAACCTATATAAAATGTACAAAAAAAGTTAAATGATGTAATCTTTTAAATTAGTAAAAAAAATTAATTCTTTTTTGCAAAAAGAAAAAAGAAAAAAAATTGTGGTTGTCACTTCATCAAACTTTGACATGTTTAAGAATAAAAATTCATTGTTTAAATTATTTTTACCACTATGTGGACCTTAGAGTAACTTTAATATACCATGATTAAGTTAAATGACATTTTAATGTACTTTAATAACCTTAGAGGTTTTTGTAAGATAATTTTAGGTTGAGAAACATGTTTTTAAAGGTTTTAAGAACATATAATATATTAGGTGCCTCTTGGTCACTAATATAATTCCTTTTCTTTCTCAAAACATGATTCTCTCTCATATTTTTTTCTCTCCTAGTGATTCATACATTCTCGTTTTTAAGAGCACCCACAGTAAGCCTTTATTTGTGTTTTTAATATATTTGTTTTTTAAAGAGATAGAAAACAATGTGTATGAGAGAGGGTGCGGGAGGGAGAAGGGGTGTTTTTTATGTTGTGTGAGCGGATCAAAAGAGAGAAAACGTTTTATTGGTTGAGCATGTGCCATCTGAACACTAAGAAAGATCATTAAAAAATACATTCATCTCATTCTCTCTTTGCCCCCATCTCTCACCTTCATCTTACCCTCTCTTTCCTCCTCCTCACCCTCTCTCTCCTCAAAAACAACAAAACATATATTTGTAGATGTTCTTATATTAAATTACATTACATCAAGCACATTAAATTATGTCATATCATATTATACTATAGTACATTGTATTATATCTTTAATTGTAAACTATTTCGAGGATTTATAACATTTTTTTGTCACAGTTTAGCATATGATTTTGTATTTAAATATATAATGTAATGTAATATCATTGTCTTCTTTAAAAGATGAACTATAGGGATAACATATTTGCACTAGTTTCACCATTATAGAACTTAGGAAAAAATGACATTAATAGGTGTACTTTATGGACCATGTCTATGAAGTAATCCATTGCTTAAAAGATACTATGTTTATATAGTTTACCAACATAAATGTTTTATATTGAGTCGTACACATTGTATTATCAAACTCGAACTTGGGAGTTGGCATTCAATGTCTTGTGTTCTTGTGTTATGTGTGTCTACAAAGTAATCCATTGCTTAAAAGATATTGTATTTATATGGTTTACTAACATAAATGTTTTATATTGAGTCATACACATTATATTAGCAAGCTTGAAGTCTTGAACTTACGAGTTAGGGTCTGTTTGGTATGAGCTAATGGAATGAACGCGAAAATGGAATGAACAAAGTAATGGAATAGACAACGGAATGAAATAGATCATTTCATTCCGTTCGGATGTTTGGTTATTCATATGTTAATAGAATGAATCATTATTTTGTACCGTTTGATAGACAAAAAAAGAGGAAGTAGCGAAACACAGTTGTATTTAAAAACGATAAAAATATAATTGCCTCAATAATAATAATAATATATTAACGGTAAACGATTTAATAATAACAATATTGATATAAATATAAAAAATAATATATTTCTTTCCATTTCTTTAAAGAATGAAAAAAAAAACACCCTTATCAAGGAATGGAAATTGTTATATTTAGAAGTTACATTCCTTGTGAAATTGCTTCTATTTAATTACCACATGATAACCAAACATGTTTTTTTCATTTCATTAGAATGATCCATTCCATTCTACCTTTTATTCCTTCGTACCAAACATTACCTTAGTTTATGTATGTTCTTCTTTCTTGGTATTATTGCAATTTAGTTTAGCAATAACTAGTTTACTTTAAATCAATCAGCATCTTTATATTTTAATTTCCATAATCAAATAAAAAGTGTAACATATACCATACGATGCTCGTGTTACCTTATCTATCTAGACAATTTATTTTTTTACATGACAATCATCAAAAGTGTGCTACTGTGAGGGTTAGCTAATGCGCTTAGTATTGTATTGTTTTGTTTGATTTTGTATGTTACAGGTTAATTCAAGTTTAAACACGAATTTTCTTATATTTATTTATTTTTGTTTGTTTGTATCTACCTCGGGTATACTATTTTTGTTTATAGATCTTCTTAATTTGCAAGCATAAAAAAATCTCTAAGTATTTTTGTCTACCATGGATGGATTTTAACGGTTCATGTTTATGTTGCGAGAGCCTCGTTCATGTTCATTAAGATTGCCCATGAAAGTTAAAAAGGTACACATAATTTTGGAAAGGTGAAAATGATATAAGTGTTGATGGTACGAGAGGTTGAATGGTATAGAGAGATTGAAAAAGAAGAATGTAAAAGTCATACGTATTATATATAATAAACATTTCCAATGAAATCGCTAACGAACAATCCATAAAATAATGGTATTTCCCAACAAAAAATAGAAATTTTTTGAAGGAAATCTTATAATATTATCTTAAAAATTACTATGGATCACCGATATGATATATGCCCTTGAACATATGTATAACCGATATGATGTAATTCACAAGTTTTAGGTTAAAATGAAAGGTAGAAAATCTTGGGAGGAGAAAATGGGTGTTTTAGGAATTTGTAAATAACCATAAAGAAGGGTTCTCTCATTAGGTTGCACTCATTATCATCATTCTCTTTGTTTTGCATTGTACCTAGAGTGAGAGACATGGCTAGAGAAAGATACTGTTTTGAAGGTGTCAATCACTCGGAAAGGTCCATATTCACGATTTCAAGTCAGTTTCGCCATCAAAGACCGAGAGTGTGTGTGGTTCACTGCTTTCTCATGGATAAAGGAGGAGATTTAAGCTCATTAAAGTCCCGGTTCGACCCGACAAAGAAATGGTGAGATTTTTATGTAAAAGTTTGCATGATTTGGTTGGGATATGGTTGGGATGAAGTATAGCCAAAAGCACATGAAGTAAAAAAACCTCAAAGAGAACTAAACTCACATAGATAATAAAAAAGCAAACACTACTTGGGGACTCTCAACTGAAAATAGTCACACTAAGTTGCAACAAATCTTAACATCCAGCCCCTTCACCACCAATATTGTTCACTTTGCCTTTGATAGTTACATATCCAGGAACTTAGATTTTTTTGGTTGCTTCGGTGAAGACTTTTGAGAAGGTATACTCCCGTCTTAGCACGCTTAATTATGAAATTTTCATGTGCTTCACATCCAACTAAGCGCAAAACGTCATTGGTGATTAAGAGGCGGGGCATGTCTTATGATTTAAGAATCTCTCCTGGTCAAGACCGATGTGAGATTTGCCTAAGGTATTACACTGGTCCATGTTAATCTTTTTGGTAGTTGGTGTCGTTACAATCACATCCCCTTAGGGACTCGTCATCCTAGATGAAGTTTTCACCCACGATCCTGAACGTCACAAGAGTGGCTCTGAAACCATTTGTAACACCTGACTCTCGTACCACCAATATTGTCATCTTTATCCTCGATAGGATGCTCATCTAGGAACTCACAAATTTGTTTTTGGTTGCCTCGGTGGAGACTTCCCATGAGGTCACTCCCACGGTCCCACCTTAGCATGTTTAACTATAGAATTTTCATTTGCTCCACAACATACTAAGCCCAAAACGCGTTGTTAATTTAAGAGGCGGGGCATGTCTTATGAATCAAGAATCTCTTCTGGCCATGACCGATGTGAGATTTGCCTAAGGTGTTATCCCTGTTCCATGTGAATCTGTCAGTATCATTACAAGATATGTTAAGCAAAATAATAATCTTTAAGTTGTGAAGGAAGTAGCAAGGTACAAAACTCCCTCGTAAATTTTGTTGTTATGTGATTCAAAAAACCCATGTTATTTTGTTCAAATATATGTCGCAGTTTTTTTTTGCTATCTGGTTCAAAGATCCATCATAAAGTTTTCCTTTAAAAGTTCTTCGCTTATTCCAAAATGGTTTTCCACCACAAATATGTCCTATCACAAAATCCTATTAGGAACAATGTTATTCTCACAATCAAACGTGTCGCCTTTTGCAACCATTTTGACTTTGCAAATGATGCAACCATTTTGACTTTGCAAATGGTCTTTTATGCTATAATAAAGAGAAAATTACCAAGATAGTCATATTTAACAAGATTTTTTTTCCAAAATAGACATGGAGTTGGAGGCTTAACCAAAATAATCACCCTCATTTCCTTCCTACAATCAAAAGCTAAAAGCTGGCACATCAGCTATACCGGCTGAACGACTAGGATTTAACCTATAATTTTTTGGTAAAATGCGATGGTTAAGCCTATACCTTTGGTGAAAAGTGCGGCATAACTGGTTGAGTCCACTCTTTTCATGATTTTTTCCGGCTAAAGCGTTGGCTAGGCCCTCAATTTGTCGGCTCAACCTCCACATTTGGTATTTATTTTGATAAGTGCGAAATTCAATGCCAATTTTGTAAAAAAAATATGATCAAAGATGACTATTTTTATAGTTTTTCATATATTGAGGGAAGGGGTTGTGGTTTAGGAAACCTGTAATAATAATTTGAGTAAAATGCAATTTTACCCCTGGGGTTTTACTCCGCTGACACTTTTACCTCATAAAACCAAAATCCTATTGTCCTACCCCCGGATGATTCCAAATTTAATCAACCTTGGCCCCTCTGTCATCTCAACATTAAGTTTAACGTTACCAGCAGGGGTATTACAATAATTTCTCCTCAAAACCAAACTTACATCCCTGGTTTTCCTCGTTTGTTCAATCCCAAACCCTGACCTTAACCTAGTTCTGAAACTGACCGTTCGTTCTTCATTGAATGCACTTGGAGTTGGACA
>CAMTDV010000520.1:0-18921 GCA_947069175.1 Scalesia atractyloides | reverse complement strand
TTCTCTTACTAACTTAATATCTTCACTATTAAAATATCTTTGCCCATTTTTAGTCGTTTTACTATATAGTGGTCCTACTAATCTTGATAAATTTGGTATAAATTTTCTAGCATAATTTACTAACCCTAAAAATGCTTGTATTTGTTTTAGATTTTCAAATTTTTCAGGAAATTCCAATATCTTTGTAGAAATATGTGGTTGTAATTCTATTTTCCCATTTCCTAATTCTAATCCTAAAAATGAAATTTTTCTTTTAAATAATTCCATTTTCTTTTTTGATACTACGATCCCATTTGTTTTTATTTCACTGAATATTTGTTGTAAATGTTGTTCATGTTCTTGTATTGTATTACTTGCTACTAGTATGTCATCTATATATACTAAGCAGAAATCATATTTCAGAAATATACTATCCATAAATCTTTGAAAAATAGAAGGTGCATTTTTTAATCCAAAACTAAGCACATTCCATTCAAATTGTCCTTCTGAACATGTAAAAGCTGTCCATTGTTTAAAATTTTCTTCTAATTGTAATTGATTATATCCAGATTTTAAATCAAATTTTGAAAATACTTTCTTTTTCTGTATTAAGTTTAATAATGTATCTTTATTAGGAATGTTATATCCATCGTCTATTGTATTATCATTTAACCTTTTATAATTGTATACAATTCTAGCTTTTCCTCTTTTAATTTCACTATGATTTCTTACTATGAATGCTGCTGTTCTATGAGGACTTTCAGATTTTCTAATTAATCCTTGTGTTATCATTTCAGGTATTTGCTTTCTAAATTCTTCTTTGTCTAATGGACTGTATTCAATATTAGCGGTTCTAATTATAATATCAGGATTTTTAAGTTTAAATTTACATGCATATTTTACCTTGGACTTAGTTATATCTTCTCCTATTAAACCTATTTTTTCTAAATGTAAAATAATAGGATGATTTATACTTTTAGTAATGTTCATTCCCTTTTCAAATTCTTGATTTAAAAATTCTGTTAATAATTTTATGCTTTCATTTTCAATGTAATTGATTCGGGGTGTAGAAGTTTTTAAAAAATCTAAACTACCTTGTCCACCACGCTTCTGCGCAACTTCTGATGTGTAATTATATTTTAAGGTAGGGATTGTATAAATATTTTTACTAAATGTAATAAAATGTCGTGTTAATGTAAGTGCACCATTACTATAAAATAGAAAATTTAATCCTAAGACAAAGTCTTTTGATTGTATGTTTTTAGGATTAATGTTTATTTGAGGTATAACATATTTCATACTATAATTATTTGAGAAATCTAAAAATTGTATAGCTATTGGTTTTAAACAATGTGTAATTTGTATTAACCTATTTTCTATTGTTCTACTCTGTATTATATATGGTAGTTTTATATGATAATCTATTGGTGCTAAACTATAAGATATTACACTTGTGCTTGCTCCCGTATCGACTAATCCTGTAACATCTATAAATTTATTTTGATCTAGCCATATTCTACACTGTATTTTTATCATATTTATTGATCCTTGTGTTTGTATATATGTAAGCTCTTGTGTAGGTTTTTTATCTTCCACAGACATTTTACTAATTTCTTGATTTATTTCTGTATTTGATTTTCCTTCAAGTTGTAGTATTCTATTTTCTAACTCTTTTATTTTTAAGGTATGTATTTCAACTAGTAATTCTAATTTTTCTATTTTTTCCATTTTTATATTATTATTATTGTTAGATGTAGATGTTGTTGGTATAATCTCTATACTATATAATTTTTTAATACATATATAACATATTTCAATAAAACATGTATTACATTGGTATCTTTTTTCTATGCTAGGGAATAATCCACAATTATAGCATTTAATATAATTATTTCCCCTATTATGTATCCATTGGTGTTGACATTCCTCTTGTATATTCATATATGTATAAGTTACTTTAGCTATTTGCTTTTCGTCTTCGCTGTATATGCTATATACTGATTCATTATCCGAGTCATCAGTTTGTATTGATTCTATTTCATAGTCGTTAATTTGTTCTATTAAATTAGTTCTTTCCATATGTTTATTTTTATTTGGGCATCTATTAGCTAAATGTTTTTCATCTCCACATATAAAGCATTTACACTTTCTTGTTTGTGGTTTTCTTACATATTTATTTTTATTGTAATTTGATTTATAATTTTTATTATATGTAGTACTTTTTCTAATCTTTTTCTTTTTATCGTATACTCCATATGCTTGTGGTGTATATATAGCTGTTTTACAAAATGCATAAGAATTTCTTTTTAATTGTTCTTGTAATGCTACTTCCTTACATTTTTCTTCTAATATTCCAAATGTATATGTTATTCTTGGTCCTATTCCTAGATTTTGTATTTGTCCATATGTTTGTTTCCATGATTCATGTATAGATTTTCCTAAATCTCCTGGGAGTTTTATAAAATATTTATCACAGAGATCATCATCCATAGCTTTTCCTGTTTGTGATAATAGTCTTATAAAATCTAAGGTAAATTCGTTTATATATTTCATATCTGCAATGCTTAACTGTTCTAAATTTCTAATAGCTGTATCTTGTATTAAACTATTATTCTTAGCTGGGTCTACTCCTAAAATAAGTGTTCTAATTTGTGATGTAAAATTATATGGATTATCTCCTAAAGCTTTTAAGGCATTAATTGAGGTAGGATCTTGGGCTTTTTTACTTTGCCAAATACCTAATGCTATTGGTCCTAATGTTGTTTCTAAATATGAAAACATATCCATACTATCTTTTTTATTTGTTTCCCACATTCGTACTACTATTTGTTCCCATGTTAGTATTTCATCAACCCATAATTGAGGCTTTTGTTGTTCTAATAATAACATATTTCCACTGTATATTTGTCCTATAGGCATTCTTTTACCTGTTCCTTTATACGTTTGTTGTTGTTGTTGGTAATTAATTGAGGGATTTGCCCATGGTTCTCTTCCATGAGTTTCATGTGTTTCACTTGCTTCTCCATGTGTAAATTTTGGTCGTTTTCTCTCTTCATCTGCCATAAATGTATTATCTTGCTTATAGAATTCTGATAACATTGTTTTACCTTGTGTTATACTTTTCTATTAATGGTAAGTTATAGTATTGTGTTAATGTTTTATAACTTTCTTCGTATGTCATACCTAATTCTGTCATACATTCTATAATCATATCATCTACTTCTTCTTGTATATTTAATTCTGTAAATTTTTTATCTATTATTTGTTCAATTGTTTTAGTAGTTTCCTCACTCTTAAATCCTGTAATAATTTCATTATTTTCTTCGACTTCTAGTAGTGTATAATTCCAACATTCTTCTTGTTCAAATTTTAGGAAATTAAAATCTATTTCATTATTATCTACTTCTTCTGTTTCTGTATCGTATATTGGTTCGTTATCGTATATTGGTTCGTCTATTAGTTCGTCTTCTATAATATTCATAAAACTATATTCTGTATTTGTTTCACTAGTCCCTTCTATATTTTCTACGTTATCTTCTTCTTTAAATCCTACAAATCTAATACTTTGTTTTCCATCTATTCCTTCGTATATAATACTTTTATTAGGTACTAGAACTGTGTTTTCATTTTCTTGTAATTCATCTAGGTTCCATTCTAACCCTGCTAATTGTTCTGGGTCTATTTTTATTGGATTTATCATACTTATTGACTTAGAAGCCATTGTTTGTACTATTCCTTCTATGTTTACTTTGTATTTCATTCCTGAGCTATTACTTACTTTTCCTAATACCCCTATACTAACCACTAAATTATTACCATCATAATTTTCGTAACCTTTTGTTTGTAATGCTATTTTTAAGTTTTTTATATCTTTAACATCTTTTAGTATTCCTGGTGTACAATAAAATAATGCTGTATTTTGACTCATGTCTACTTCCATTCCTGAGATTATTGCTTTTTTCATTTCTTTTTTCCAACTTTTGTCTAATATTAAAGCTAATAATTTTGTTCCTAAATTTTTTCTTCCTAAAGCTTTTATTCCAATTATGATTAATCCTGTATGTATATAATGTTTTCCTGATTGTTTAATTTTTTGTATAGTTTCTGGAGATAATAAATCAATTGTTACTATCCTATCAACTACTCTTAAACTTTCTTCTCTACTACTTTGTATTAATGTTGTGTTAATATTAAATCTTCCTGTTTGATATAATACTCTTGGATTTAATACATCTAATTGATGTTGATTATATAAGTCTATATTTTTGTCTACATCTATTTCATCTTCTATGTGTAACGTATGTCTATCACTATTATTTGATCTTGATCCTCTTCTAATTATTCTATTTAAGAAATTATCAGAGGTTATAATATCCTGTATATTACTAGTAGAGTGTCTTGCTTCCTGAATAGTTCTACTTCGTCCTAAAAAGCTCATTTTCTTATTTGCCAATGTTTATAAGGTATGGGTTTATTAATATTTTTTATAACTTCAGAACTGTTTATGTGTAATTTATTAATAGCTTGTGTTACTCTTTCAATTTCTTCACTAAATGCGTTGTTATTATTTGTAATTGACTTTTCAATATTAATTGTTTTAGTTTCTATATTTATTTGTTTAAGCTTATTTAATAATAATTCGTTTTGTTCTTTAATAAAATTTAAGTTGTTATTATATTTTCTAATTTCTTCTGTATATTTTTCGATTAATTGTTTATTACTATTAGATTCTTTTTGTAAATTTATTGCTAAATTTATAATTAAATCTGTTAATGCGTTTAAATGTGAATTATCAGTATGAAGACTATGTTTACAATTATCTCTAATATGACAAACTAAACTATAATTATCAGTAGTAATATATTTAGAAGCACTTTTATCACTAAATTCAAGATTAAGGAACTCGAGTTTTTTGAAATGATTCTCAATATTTTTAATGAAATCAAACTTCTTAGCTTTAGCCTTTAATTTATAGCTTTTCCCTTAAAAGATTTTCTTATATCCCATATATTTTAAAAGTTTTTAAAATTAAAAAAAATTAATTTTTACAAAATTCTTTCCTTAATTCTTTAAGGTAGTCGGAGCTTAGTTTTCCCATAATCTTCACCTAAGAGAGTTCTCCATAATAAAAGCGGCATATCAAGCCAAAAACATGGAGCTTGTCTTAGTCTTTTAGATTTTAAGAAAGCCTTGCTCTGATACCATTTGGGGGGGGGGGGTATCAAAGAAAGAAGAAACACTTACAGTAAGAAGGAGAGGAGGATGGATTGGAGGAGCAGCAGCTACTGATCTTGAGAGAGTATGCACAGCGGAAGATAGAGTTGAAGCTCCAGAAAATTTTTTTTTTTTTTTTTTTTTTTTTTTAATAGAACAAATTAACGACTATGAAATAGAATCAATTATGACTTGTGATGGTTGTGTATACTTTGATAGAACAAATGGTATCAGAGCAAGGCTTTCTTAAAATCTAAAAGACTAACATGGGAACAAATAGTAGTACGAATGTGGGAAACAAATAAAAAAGATAGTATGGATATGTTTTCATATTTAGAAACAACATTAGGACCAATAGCATTAGGTATTTGGCAAAGTAAAAAAGCCCAAGATCCTACCTCAATTAATGCCTTAAAAGCTTTAGGAGATAATCCATATAATTTTACATCACAAATTAGAACACTTATTTTAGGAGTAGACCCAGCTAAGAATAATAGTTTAATACAAGATACAGCTATTAGAAATTTAGAACAGTTAAGCATTGCAGATATGAAATATATAAACGAATTTACCTTAGATTTTATAAGACTATTATCACAAACAGGAAAAGCTATGGATGATGATCTCTGTGATAAATATTTTATAAAACTCCCAGGAGATTTAGGAAAATCTATACATGAATCATGGAAACAAACATATGGACAAATACAAAATCTAGGAATAGGACCAAGAATAACATATACATTTGGAATATTAGAAGAAAAATGTAAGGAAGTAGCATTACAAGAACAATTAAAAAGAAATTCTTATGCATTTTGTAAAACAGCTATATATACACCACAAGCATATGGAGTATACGATAAAAAGAAAAAGATTAGAAAAAGTACTACATATAATAAAAATTATAAATCAAATTACAATAAAAATAAATATGTAAGAAAACCACAAACAAGAAAGTGTAAATGCTTTATATGTGGAGATGAAAAACATTTAGCTAATAGATGCCCAAATAAAAATAAACATATGGAAAGAACTAATTTAATAGAACAAATTAACGACTATGAAATAGAATCAATACAAACTGATGACTCGGATAATGAATCAGTATATAGCATATACAGCGAAGACGAAAAGCAAATAGCTAAAGTAACTTATACATATATGAATATACAAGAGGAATGTCAACACCAATGGATACATAATAGGGGAAATAATTATATTAAATGCTATAATTGTGGATTATTCCCTAGCATAGAAAAAAGATACCAATGTAATACATGTTTTATTGAAATATGTTATATATGTATTAAAAAATTATATAGTATAGAGATTATACCAACAACATCTACATCTAACAATAATAATAATATAAAAATGGAAAAAATAGAAAAATTAGAATTACTAGTTGAAATACATACCTTAAAAATAAAAGAGTTAGAAAATAGAATACTACAACTTGAAGGAAAATCAAATACAGAAATAAATCAAGAAATTAGTAAAATGTCTGTGGAAGATAAAAAACCTACACAAGAGCTTACATATATACAAACACAAGGATCAATAAATATGATAAAAATACAGTGTAGAATATGGCTAGATCAAAATAAATTTATAGATGTTACAGGATTAGTCGATACGGGAGCAAGCACAAGTGTAATATCTTATAGTTTAGCACCAATAGATTATCATATAAAACTACCATATATAATACAGAGTAGAACAATAGAAAATAGGTTAATACAAATTACACATTGTTTAAAACCAATAGCTATACAATTTTTAGATTTCTCAAATAATTATAGTATGAAATATGTTATACCTCAAATAAACATTAATCCTAAAAACATACAATCAAAAGACTTTGTCTTAGGATTGAATTTTCTATTTTATAGTAATGGTGCACTTACATTAACACGACATTTTATTACATTTAGTAAAAATATTTATACAATCCCTACCTTAAAATATAATTACACATCAGAAGTTGCGCAGAAGCGTGGTGGACAAGGTAGTTTAGATTTTTTAAAAACTTCTACACCCCGAATCAATTACATTGAAAATGAAAGCATAAAATTATTAACAGAATTTTTAAATCAAGAATTTGAAAAGGGAATGAACATTACTAAAAGTATAAATCATCCTATTATTTTACATTTAGAAAAAATAGGTTTAATAGGAGAAGATATAACTAAGTCCAAGGTAAAATATGCATGTAAATTTAAACTTAAAAATCCTGATATTATAATTAGAACCGCTAATATTGAATACAGTCCATTAGACAAAGAAGAATTTAGAAAGCAAATACCTGAAATGATAACACAAGGATTAATTAGAAAATCTGAAAGTCCTCATAGAACAGCAGCATTCATAGTAAGAAATCATAGTGAAATTAAAAGAGGAAAAGCTAGAATTGTATACAATTATAAAAGGTTAAATGATAATACAATAGACGATGGATATAACATTCCTAATAAAGATACATTATTAAACTTAATACAGAAAAAGAAAGTATTTTCAAAATTTGATTTAAAATCTGGATATAATCAATTACAATTAGAAGAAAATTTTAAACAATGGACAGCTTTTACATGTTCAGAAGGACAATTTGAATGGAATGTGCTTAGTTTTGGATTAAAAAATGCACCTTCTATTTTTCAAAGATTTATGGATAGTATATTTCTGAAATATGATTTCTGCTTAGTATATATAGATGACATACTAGTAGCAAGTAATACAATACAAGAACATGAACAACATTTACAACAAATATTCAGTGAAATAAAAACAAATGGGATCGTAGTATCAAAAAAGAAAATGGAATTATTTAAAAGAAAAATTTCATTTTTAGGATTAGAATTAGGAAATGGGAAAATAGAATTACAACCACATATTTCTACAAAGATATTGGAATTTCCTGAAAAATTTGAAAATCTAAAACAAATACAAGCATTTTTAGGGTTAGTAAATTATGCTAGAAAATTTATACCAAATTTATCAAGATTAGTAGGACCACTATATAGTAAAACGACTAAAAATGGGCAAAGATATTTTAATAGTGAAGATATTAAGTTAGTAAGAGAAATAAAAAAGAAGGTTAAAAATATTAAACCATTAGAATTACCTTTAACTACTGATTATTTGATTATTGAGACAGATGGATGCAAAGAAGGATGGGGAGCAGTACTTTTATGTAAACCTCATAAATACAGTTCAAAAAATGAAGAAAAAATATGTGCTTATACTAGTGGAAATTTTCAAAACAAAAATAATTGGACAACCATAGATTTTGAAATACAAGCATTAATAAATGCTTTAGAAAAATTTAAAATCTTTTTACAACAAGAATTTACAGCGAGAACAGATTGTGAAGCTATAGTTAAATTTATAAAAAATGATCAAAGTAAAAAAGTAAATAGAACGAGATGGATAAATTTACAAAATATTATTCAAGGAAATGGTTATACTATAAATTTTGAACATATTAAAGGAAAAAACAATGGTATAGCAGACATGTTATCTAGAAACATTAACAAATTATTTTTATAGATGGACAGGCCAAACGATAAAGGAAAGGCAAAGCATATACATCTTATACAGCCAAAGTATACACAACCATCACAAGATACAGAAAAGGTATTGAGCCAAGCCATTCGAGCTGCTCATACACAACAGTTTACACAGCAAGCCGACAGTGGTTACCAACAGTTATACACATCTGAGGTTAAAGCAATGGCAGTTAAACCTCCAAGAATTAGACATTTTACACAAAGGACAACTCCAGTACAACCTACACAAAATACAATAATTACCTTTGGTAATTATGCTTTACAAAAATGCAATGATCCACGTACAAAGTTTAGACCAATTGTGGGTATGCAATTAAATGAAAAACAAGAGTGTTTACTAGATAACTTGTGGCATGTTCAAACTATGCCGCAAGCTTCATCTTTTAAAGCTCAAGTTTTAAATGCTTTAAGTATTTACTTTCATGAACAAAATACAAATACATCTATTACACAAAGCCCACAAAAACCAAAATATACACATTATGTAATTTTTAGAGGTTTAAAAACTGGTATTTTTAATAAATGGGAATCAGTGGGAAAATATATACAATGCCAAGGTCAAGCAATATGGAAAGGCTACACATCATTCAATGAAGCCTTATCTGTAGCTAGAGAAGCCTTTGGTATAGACGACTTCTACATTGAACCTGAAGTAGTCAAGACATTTACACAGATTACAAAAACGACCCCTGAGCAAGTAATAAAAGCTCAAGAGGAAGTTATTTCAAAACTACAAGAAAAGATTATACAAATGCAAAAAGATACACAGTGTATACAAGAAAAAATTGAAAATAGCCTCTTAAAACAACAGTTGGCTTTGCTCGAGACAAAAAAATGCACAGTTATTACAAAGACTCGAGGAAAAAGAGAAAAAAGAAAATACAGTTATACATTGTAATTACGACTCATTCAGAGTACGTATGTTAGACACACCATGGTGGAAATGCTTAAAACCGGTCACCGACAGATTTCCGGATTTTCAAAGACTAGTTTCAAAGAAAGTGGTAGAACAATTCCCTCTAATTTTATACAAGCTCCAACAACAACTGGTAGACTTGGCCTTCAGAATGGATAGCGAAAGAGCAGGCTTTACAGTTATTGAAAGAAAAGACGATGAAGGAAACGGAACAGGACTCCTCCTGCTCCAAGTCTTTTTCCCTACACAATTGACAGATGAACAGATTATTCAATTTTACCATCACGGTATGATTGATTATATCGAATTAAAGATAAACAACAGGACTGAAGATCTTTTAAACAAGCTTGGAGAAAAATTCTTATTAATAGCAGGAAACATCGCAGTCCGCACAACATTTCCAACAATAGGATGCAAGATTTTTGCATCTTTTCCATATTCAAATGCCTACACTTACATCCCTTCTCGAAAACGAATTTTCATAGACCATAAACCTACAACAAACAAACTACAAACAATAGCTACAAATATCACAATTGACTTTTCAACTCTTCCTTGGATAGATGAAACCATCGACCAACCTTCCAAAGCCTTTAAAAATTTCATAGAAAAACACCAACAAACCCCAGACATCCCAGAATGTTTTCAATGGGAAAAATACAAACTACTCGGTGAAGGACATTATACACAAATATATGGAGAACACAATTGGAGAATGTTCTTGCCTTTTGCAGGGGAAGGAGATAGTCTTCAATTACAAAACATCGTTAATCTTGAAGAACCAGAAGATCTAGACATAGAAAACAACAGCCCAGTATCAGTAGACAGTACACACAGAGACTTCTAGAAGATGACGCAAGAGATGACGGTTGCACACCAATTATACACACAAATAATTCAAGGAAACATGTGGACCCAACTAATTATTCTCAAAAAACAAGACATGCGGAAGAATTCAAGGAATTCAAATTGATGTGGGCCCCACTACTTTGAAAATAAGCTCAAATGATTAAAGTTTGATGCTTTTCAATTCTGTTATTTTGCAATTATATGTACTTTTACTGTTTATTTTGTACGAGTTAATTAGGACCATTCTTTTAGGAATCAAAATGCCTATATAAGGCATTCGATTTTTCATTGTAAATATAGAGAAACGAATAGGAGGATTAATGTTTATTTGAGGTATAACATATTTCATACTATAATTATTTGAGAAATCTAAAAATTGTATAGCTATTGGTTTTAAACAATGTGTAATTTGTATTAACCTATTTTCTATTGTTCTACTCTGTATTATATATGGTAGTTTTATATGATAATCTATTGGTGCTAAACTATAAGATATTACACTTGTGCTTGCTCCCGTATCGACTAATCCTGTAACATCTATAAATTTATTTTGATCTAGCCATATTCTACACTGTATTTTTATCATATTTATTGATCCTTGTGTTTGTATATATGTAAGCTCTTGTGTAGGTTTTTTATCTTCCACAGACATTTTACTAATTTCTTGATTTATTTCTGTATTTGATTTTCCTTCAAGTTGTAGTATTCTATTTTCTAACTCTTTTATTTTTAAGGTATGTATTTCAACTAGTAATTCTAATTTTTCTATTTTTTCCATTTTTATATTATTATTATTGTTAGATGTAGATGTTGTTGGTATAATCTCTATACTATATAATTTTTTAATACATATATAACATATTTCAATAAAACATGTATTACATTGGTATCTTTTTTCTATGCTAGGGAATAATCCACAATTATAGCATTTAATATAATTATTTCCCCTATTATGTATCCATTGGTGTTGACATTCCTCTTGTATATTCATATATGTATAAGTTACTTTAGCTATTTGCTTTTCATCTTCGCTGTATATGCTATATACTGATTCATTATCCGAGTCATCAGTTTGTATTGATTCTATTTCATAGTCGTTAATTTGTTCTATTAAATTAGTTCTTTCCATATGTTTATTTTTATTTGGGCATCTATTAGCTAAATGTTTTTCATCTCCACATATAAAGCATTTACACTTTCTTGTTTGTGGTTTTCTTACATATTTATTTTTATTGTAATTTGATTTATAATTTTTATTATATGTAGTACTTTTTCTAATCTTTTTCTTTTTATCGTATACTCCATATGCTTGTGGTGTATATATAGCTGTTTTACAAAATGCATAAGAATTTCTTTTTAATTGTTCTTGTAATGCTACTTCCTTACATTTTTCTTCTAATATTCCAAATGTATATGTTATTCTTGGTCCTATTCCTAGATTTTGTATTTGTCCATATGTTTGTTTCCATGATTCATGTATAGATTTTCCTAAATCTCCTGGGAGTTTTATAAAATATTTATCACAGAGATCATCATCCATAGCTTTTCCTGTTTGTGATAATAGTCTTATAAAATCTAAGGTAAATTCGTTTATATATTTCATATCTGCAATGCTTAACTGTTCTAAATTTCTAATAGCTGTATCTTGTATTAAACTATTATTCTTAGCTGGGTCTACTCCTAAAATAAGTGTTCTAATTTGTGATGTAAAATTATATGGATTATCTCCTAAAGCTTTTAAGGCATTAATTGAGGTAGGATCTTGGGCTTTTTTACTTTGCCAAATACCTAATGCTATTGGTCCTAATGTTGTTTCTAAATATGAAAACATATCCATACTATCTTTTTTATTTGTTTCCCACATTCGTACTACTATTTGTTCCCATGTTAGTATTTCATCAACCCATAATTGAGGCTTTTGTTGTTCTAATAATAACATATTTCCACTGTATATTTGTCCTATAGGCATTCTTTTACCTGTTCCTTTATACGTTTGTTGTTGTTGTTGGTAATTAATTGAGGGATTTGCCCATGGTTCTCTTCCATGAGTTTCATGTGTTTCACTTGCTTCTCCATGTGTAAATTTTGGTCGTTTTCTCTCTTCATCTGCCATAAATGTATTATCTTGCTTATAGAATTCTGATAACATTGTTTTACCTTGTGTTATACTTTCTATTAATGGTAAGTTATAGTATTGTGTTAATGTTTTATAACTTTCTTCGTATGTCATACCTAATTCTGTCATACATTCTATAATCATATCATCTACTTCTTCTTGTATATTTAATTCTGTAAATTTTTTATCTATTATTTGTTCAATTGTTTTAGTAGTTTCCTCACTCTTAAATCCTGTAATAATTTCATTATTTTCTTCGACTTCTAGTAGTGTATAATTCCAACATTCTTCTTGTTCAAATTTTAGGAAATTAAAATCTATTTCATTATTATCTACTTCTTCTGTTTCTGTATCGTATATTGGTTCGTTATCGTATATTGGTTCGTCTATTAGTTCGTCTTCTATAATATTCATAAAACTATATTCTGTATTTGTTTCACTAGTCCCTTCTATATTTTCTACTTTATCTTCTTCTTTAAATCCTACAAATCTAATACTTTGTTTTCCATCTATTCCTTCGTATATAATACTTTTATTAGGTACTAGAACTGTGTTTTCATTTTCTTGTAATTCATCTAGGTTCCATTCTAACCCTGCTAATTGTTCTGGGTCTATTTTTATTGGATTTATCATACTTATTGACTTAGAAGCCATTGTTTGTACTATTCCTTCTATGTTTACTTTGTATTTCATTCCTGAGCTATTACTTACTTTTCCTAATACCCCTATACTAACCACTAAATTATTACCATCATAATTTTCGTAACCTTTTGTTTGTAATGCTATTTTTAAGTTTTTTATATCTTTAACATCTTTTAGTATTCCTGGTGTACAATAAAATAATGCTGTATTTTGACTCATGTCTACTTCCATTCCTGAGATTATTGCTTTTTTCATTTCTTTTTTCCAACTTTTGTCTAATATTAAAGCTAATAATTTTGTTCCTAAATTTTTTCTTCCTAAAGCTTTTATTCCAATTATGATTAATCCTGTATGTATATAATGTTTTCCTGATTGTTTAATTTTTTGTATAGTTTCTGGAGATAATAAATCAATTGTTACTATCCTATCAACTACTCTTAAACTTTCTTCTCTACTACTTTGTATTAATGTTGTGTTAATATTAAATCTTCCTGTTTGATATAATACTCTTGGATTTAATACATCTAATTGATGTTGATTATATAAGTCTATATTTTTGTCTACATCTATTTCATCTTCTATGTGTAACGTATGTCTATCACTATTATTTGATCTTGATCCTCTTCTAATTATTCTATTTAAGAAATTATCAGAGGTTATAATATCCTGTATATTACTAGTAGAGTGTCTTGCTTCCTGAATAGTTCTACTTCGTCCTAAAAAGCTCATTTTCTTATTTGCCAATGTTTATAAGGTATGGGTTTATTAATATTTTTTATAACTTCAGAACTGTTTATGTGTAATTTATTAATAGCTTGTGTTACTCTTTCAATTTCTTCACTAAATGCGTTGTTATTATTTGTAATTGACTTTTCAATATTAATTGTTTTAGTTTCTATATTTATTTGTTTAAGCTTATTTAATAATAATTCGTTTTGTTCTTTAATAAAATTTAAGTTGTTATTATATTTTCTAATTTCTTCTGTATATTTTTCGATTAATTGTTTATTACTATTAGATTCTTTTTGTAAATTTATTGCTAAATTTATAATTAAATCTGTTAATGCGTTTAAATGTGAATTATCAGTATGAAGACTATGTTTACAATTATCTCTAATATGACAAACTAAACTATAATTATCAGTAGTAATATATTTAGAAGCACTTTTATCACTAAATTCAAGATTAAGGAACTCGAGTTTTTTGAAATGATTCTCAATATTTTTAATGAAATCAAACTTCTTAGCTTTAGCCTTTAATTTATAGCTTTTCCCTTAAAAGATTTTCTTATATCCCATATATTTTAAAAGTTTTTAAAATTAAAAAAAATTAATTTTTACAAAATTCTTTCCTTAATTCTTTAAGGTAGTCGGAGCTTAGTTTTCCCATAATCTTCACCTAAGAGAGTTCTCCATAATAAAAGCGGCATATCAAGCCAAAAACATGGAGCTTGTCTTAGTCTTTTAGATTTTAAGAAAGCCTTGCTCTGATACCATTTGGGGGGGGGGGGGTATCAAAGAAAGAAGAAACACTTACAGTAAGAAGGAGAGGAGGATGGATTGGAGGAGCAGCAGCTACTGATCTTGAGAGAGTATGCACAGCGGAAGATAGAGTTGAAGCTCCAGAAAAATTTTTTTTTTTTTTTTTTTTTTTTAATAGAACAAATTAACGACTATGAAATAGAATCAATTATGACTTGTGATGGTTGTGTATACTTTGATAGAACAAATGGTATCAGAGCAAGGCTTTCTTAAAATCTAAAAGACTAACATGGGAACAAATAGTAGTACGAATGTGGGAAACAAATAAAAAAGATAGTATGGATATGTTTTCATATTTAGAAACAACATTAGGACAAATAGCATTAGGTATTTGGCAAAGTAAAAAAGCCCAAGATCCTACCTCAATTAATGCCTTAAAAGCTTTAGGAGATAATCCATATAATTTTACATCACAAATTAGAACACTTATTTTAGGAGTAGACCCAGCTAAGAATAATAGTTTAATACAAGATACAGCTATTAGAAATTTAGAACAGTTAAGCATTGCAGATATGAAATATATAAACGAATTTACCTTAGATTTTATAAGACTATTATCACAAACAGGAAAAGCTATGGATGATGATCTCTGTGATAAATATTTTATAAAACTCCCCGGAGATTTAGGAAAATCTATACATGAATCATGGAAACAAACATATGGACAAATACAAAATCTAGGAATAGGACCAAGAATAACATATACATTTGGAATATTAGAAGAAAAATGTAAGGAAGTAGCATTACAAGAACAATTAAAAAGAAATTCTTATGCATTTTGTAAAACAGCTATATATACACCACAAGCATATGGAGTATACGATAAAAAGAAAAAGATTAGAAAAAGTACTACATATAATAAAAATTATAAATCAAATTACAATAAAAATAAATATGTAAGAAAACCACAAACAAGAAAGTGTAAATGCTTTATATGTGGAGATGAAAAACATTTAGCTAATAGATGCCCAAATAAAAATAAACATATGGAAAGAACTAATTTAATAGAACAAATTAACGACTATGAAATAGAATCAATACAAACTGATGACTCGGATAATGAATCAGTATATAGCATATACAGCGAAGACGAAAAGCAAATAGCTAAAGTAACTTATACATATATGAATATACAAGAGGAATGTCAACACCAATGGATACATAATAGGGGAAATAATTATATTAAATGCTATAATTGTGGATTATTCCCTAGCATAGAAAAAAGATACCAATGTAATACATGTTTTATTGAAATATGTTATATATGTATTAAAAAATTATATAGTATAGAGATTATACCAACAACATCTACATCTAACAATAATAATAATATAAAAATGGAAAAAATAGAAAAATTAGAATTACTAGTTGAAATACATACCTTAAAAATAAAAGAGTTAGAAAATAGAATACTACAACTTGAAGGAAAATCAAATACAGAAATAAATCAAGAAATTAGTAAAATGTCTGTGGAAGATAAAAAACCTACACAAGAGCTTACATATATACAAACACAAGGATCAATAAATATGATAAAAATACAGTGTAGAATATGGCTAGATCAAAATAAATTTATAGATGTTACAGGATTAGTCGATACGGGAGCAAGCACAAGTGTAATATCTTATAGTTTAGCACCAATAGATTATCATATAAAACTACCATATATAATACAGAGTAGAACAATAGAAAATAGGTTAATACAAATTACACATTGTTTAAAACCAATAGCTATACAATTTTTAGATTTCTCAAATAATTATAGTATGAAATATGTTATACCTCAAATAAACATTAATCCTAAAAACATACAATCAAAAGACTTTGTCTTAGGATTGAATTTTCTATTTTATAGTAATGGTGCACTTACATTAACACGACATTTTATTACATTTAGTAAAAATATTTATACAATCCCTACCTTAAAATATAATTACACATCAGAAGTTGCGCAGAAGCGTGGTGGACAAGGTAGTTTAGATTTTTTAAAAACTTCTACACCCCGAATCAATTACATTGAAAATGAAAGCATAAAATTATTAACAGAATTTTTAAATCAAGAATTTGAAAAGGGAATGAACATTACTAAAAGTATAAATCATCCTATTATTTTACATTTAGAAAAAATAGGTTTAATAGGAGAAGATATAACTAAGTCCAAGGTAAAATATGCATGTAAATTTAAACTTAAAAATCCTGATATTATAATTAGAACCGCTAATATTGAATACAGTCCATTAGACAAAGAAGAATTTAGAAAGCAAATACCTGAAATGATAACACAAGGATTAATTAGAAAATCTGAAAGTCCTCATAGAACAGCAGCATTCATAGTAAGAAATCATAGTGAAATTAAAAGAGGAAAAGCTAGAATTGTATACAATTATAAAAGGTTAAATGATAATACAATAGACGATGGATATAACATTCCTAATAAAGATACATTATTAAACTTAATACAGAAAAAGAAAGTATTTTCAAAATTTGATTTAAAATCTGGATATAATCAATTACAATTAGAAGAAAATTTTAAACAATGGACAGCTTTTACATGTTCAGAAGGACAATTTGAATGGAATGTGCTTAGTTTTGGATTAAAAAATGCACCTTCTATTTTTCAAAGATTTATGGATAGTATATTTCTGAAATATGATTTCTGCTTAGTATATATAGATGACATACTAGTAGCAAGTAATACAATACAAGAACATGAACAACATTTACAACAAATATTCAGTGAAATAAAAACAAATGGGATCGTAGTATCAAAAAAGAAAATGGAATTATTTAAAAGAAAAATTTCATTTTTAGGATTAGAATTAGGAAATGGGAAAATAGAATTACAACCACATATTTCTACAAAGATATTGGAATTTCCTGAAAAATTTGAAAATCTAAAACAAATACAAGCATTTTTAGGGTTAGTAAATTATGCTAGAAAATTTATACCAAATTTATCAAGATTAGTAGGACCACTATATAGTAAAACGACTAAAAATGGGCAAAGATATTTTAATAGTGAAGATATTAAGTTAGTAAGAGAAATAAAAAAGAAGGTTAAAAATATTAAACCATTAGAATTACCTTTAACTACTGATTATTTGATTATTGAGACAGATGGATGCAAAGAAGGATGGGGAGCAGTACTTTTATGTAAACCTCATAAATACAGTTCAAAAAATGAAGAAAAAATATGTGCTTATACTAGTGGAAATTTTCAAAACAAAAATAATTGGACAACCATAGATTTTGAAATACAAGCATTAATAAATGCTTTAGAAAAATTTAAAATCTTTTTACAACAAGAATTTACAGCGAGAACAGATTGTGAAGCTATAGTTAAATTTATAAAAAATGATCAAAGTAAAAAAGTAAATGAACGAGATGGATAAATTTACAAAATATTATTCAAGGAAATGGTTATACTATAAATTTTGAACATATTAAAGGAAAAAACAATGGTATAGCAGACATGTTATCTAGAAACATTAACAAATTATTTTTATAGATGGACAGGCCAAACGATAAAGGAAAGGCAAAGCATATACATCTTATACAGCCAAAGTATACACAACCATCACAAGATACAGAAAAGGTATTGAGCCAAGCCATTCGAGCTGCTCATACACAACAGTTTACACAGCAAGCCGACAGTGGTTACCAACAGTTATACACATCTGAGGTTAAAGCAATGGCAGTTAAACCTCCAAGAATTAGACATTTTACACAAAGGACAACTCCAGTACAACCTACACAAAATACAATAATTACCTTTGGTAATTATGCTTTACAAAAATGCAATGATCCACGTACAAAGTTTAGACCAATTGTGGGTATGCAATTAAATGAAAAACAAGAGTGTTTACTAGATAACTTGTGGCATGTTCAAACTATGCCGCAAGCTTCATCTTTTAAAGCTCAAGTTTTAAATGCTTTAAGTATTTACTTTCATGAACAAAATACAAATACATCTATTACACAAAGCCCACAAAAACCAAAATATACACATTATGTAATTTTTAGAGGTTTAAAAACTGGTATTTTTAATAAATGGGAATCAGTGGGAAAATATATACAATGCCAAGGTCAAGCAATATG
>CAMTDV010000519.1:0-19273 GCA_947069175.1 Scalesia atractyloides | reverse complement strand
CAAATGACGACAAAAATAAACAACACAATTAAATAATATATGTAGAGTTAGCTTTAATTGTAATAAGTTAAATAAGTAATAAGCAAATTTAAAAAAGAATTAAACTTATAGAAAAATAAAAAACAAATATTTGTTAAAAACGTAAAATAATTAAATTAAAATAATAATAATAATAATGTAGAACTATAAACGAAAAAATAAAGCCTATAAACTAATGCAAAATAGACCTGTCATAAATTAATACTGTTAAATGTTATTTTATGAAAAAAAAAAATAATAATAATAATGTAAAACTATAAACTAAAAAAAGCCTATAAACTAATGCAAAATAGACCTATTATAAATTAATACTATTCACGTTGATAAATATAAATAATGTTCACGTTGATAAATGTTATATTATAATAATAATAATAATGTAAAACTATAAAATAAAAAAAAGCCTGTAAACTAATGCAAAATAGACCTATCATAATTAATACTGTTCACGTTGATAAATGTTATTACATAGAAAAAGTAATGCAAAATAGACCCATCATAAATTAATACTGTTTACGTTGATAAATGTTATTACATAGAATGTTAACATTTTAGACTAAATATATAAAATAAAAATTAACAAATATTTTAAAATATTCTTTCATCATAAAAAATATTCCAAATAAATGAACTAAACTTAATTACTTAGTTTCAGAGCACCTACAATGGGACAGTTTTTCGACGTTCTTTGATATGCGATAATGTTTTAGGCGGTTTAACCCATTGGTATGTTTTACGAGAGGGTGCCGATAATGATGTATTATATGATCTCAGTTCCCGTTATTTATGTTAACTAATAAATAATTAGTATTGAAGCCCTCGTTTCGCCACCGGGTCAAAAAAGCAATCAACATTGTTAAGTTACATGTATATAATTAAAAGTTTGTTTCAATTATGATAAGGTAAATAGAGAAATAATTAAATTTGTGGCCATTTATGCTTTAATCTAATTGACAGTAAAAATAAGTAAGCAACACAATTAAATAACATGTCTAAAGTTAAAAGTTAGCTTTATGATATAAGTTAAATAAATAATAAGTGAATAACAAAAGAGAGTTAAGCATAAAAAAAGATTAAAAAATTAATAAATATTTGTTAAATAAAAAGAAAACAATAACTTATTAAACTTCAAAGGCCATATGATAACTCTATTAAAATTTGAGTTCAAAAAGTAAATCTTTTATAGAAAAAGAATTATTAATAAACATTCGTATGATAAATCTATTAAACTTTTGGAGTATACATATAAATAATTTATAATAAAAAAAATATATTACCAAGATCTTATGATAACTTTTTTAAAGTTTAGGGTAAAAACATAAATAAGAAAATAAAAACAATGATACTGTAAACAAACAAACTAAAGTCACATCAATTGTTGGTGCATAATGTCTATTGTTTACGTCTAGGATATGTCGATGTTGTATATTGGGCTTAAACGTCATTTGTATAAATGTTATTGTTTGTTTTATGTATTTTGTAGATGACTCGTACTAGTGAGTCAGATGACTCGTACGAGTGACACTGTCACTCGTACAAGGTAACCACTTGCATGAGTCACAGTCTCTGTTTCACACACTCCAGTGTGAGTCATGTCGACCTATAAATAGAGGAGTGTTGTGTCAGAGCTAAGTAGTGTTAGTTCAGTTGGTACGGCGAAGCCCTGCTGATTTGTTTACTTGCGTCTGTACTTTGCACGTCAACCAATACAATCAGAGCAATTAAATAGTATATCTTTCTTGTTCATTTGTCATCCTCTCTAGCAATGAATTCTGCCTCCGCTAGCTGAGTTAGATCAGACCGGTTGCTCATCGGAGGAGCCGATCCCCGTTCACAAGTGGTATCAGAGCGTTGAGGCCCGATCTGCTGACAAACGTCAAGTTTCTGCAGGCTACCAACTGTTTCAGATCAGATTCACTGCTGCAGCTTTCTACTTATACACTTTCCCTAACTTATCTCAAATTTGGACGAAATTATGGACAAATTGGACTAGGATTCTAGGATATCACGTTAAAATCAATTCTAAACAATCCTTAACAATTTCAGATCTAAAATCGAACTTAATCATGTCAAAATTGGTAAAATTCATCCGTTTTGTGACCTAAGTTGTTTCGTACGGTAGAGAGACCACTCGCACGAACGACTGACCGAACAAGTTAATTCATTCGTACGAACGAGTAATCAGAAGATCTTAAAATTTACAAGTTAATAAATCTCTGATTCACACGAATTATACACTCGTACGAGCAAGTCATTCGTACGAGGGAACTGTTTACTCATACCAGTTACTTTCTTGATCGCACGAGTAGCTTGTTTGGATCATCTTGTCCGCACGAGTATCTGAGTCGTACGGACGATTCCTGGTCGCACGAACTGTTTTTGTCATCCGCACGGAGAAAGTTTTACTGTTCTAATCAGTTGTTCGATAATCTATGTTTAAACGTTTTGCAGGCAGACGAATTTTATAACGCATTCGCTACATCAGCAGTCACGACTACTGCAACACAAAACATGAACCACGAGAACGAGATGGGTACTATGACGAAACCGCCAAAGTTAATGAACCTTGAAGACTTCGATAGTTGGAGCGAACGTTTCATGAACTGGGTTCAGGCAAATTATTTTACCTGTTGGTTTGCTATCGAAGAAAAATACCAATCACCCATTGGTGAAAATGATCTCGAAAAGACACTAGCTCAACTTTCTGATTTTGAAAGAGAGAAATTTATTAATGAGAAAAAAATGATGAACATTCTCCAACAATCCATCAAAGAGGACATACTAGCGCTGTTGCAACATGATGATGACGCACAATCATTGCGGAATGCTCTTCGACTGAAGTTCCAAGGTAGTGCATGATTACGAAAGAGCAAAAGGGCGTTGTTGAGTAAAGAATTTGACATCTTTACGTTGATCAAAGTAGAGACGGTAAAGCAGCTAATTGAAAGATGTTGTCATCTTGTTGTGCAAATGAAGCGAATGGGAATCGTCAAGACGAACGAAGAACTTGTTGATAAACTCGCTGATTCCTTGCCACAAGGCGAATGGTCTAACTATTTGACCATTTTGAAGAATGGATCTGAATATGGTAATCTCTCATACCACGTTTTATTGAGAGATTGGAGGGACATAAGCTTGGAATGCAAAAGATGGCGAAGAACAAGAACGTTCAAGTGCAACAAGATGTTAATCTTTACTTCAAGAATAGTTCTGCTGCTCAAATATAATCTCCGAAGATCCAGACTGCCTTTAACGCTTACAGCACACCGAGCCCACCGTCAAATCAAAACAACAGTTTTCAATCATTTGCAACGGTCAATCCAAACACGTCTCAAAGCCCGCAGTCATCATATGGATCGAGCAATCCCTAACTCAACCAGACTAATAAATCAAATTCTACTCAGAGGGTACTACAGTGCAATATCGATGTCGATTTACAGAATAAACTTTGATGAGAAAACCGCTAAGTAGCATATGTCTCTATTAGCATCGGTTCATGACCAGAGAGGACTATGACCAGATTGATCCAGTAGAGATGGAGTTGATCGACATGAAGTGGTGTATAGCATCTATTGTTCGACGCGCACAACGCTTCATGGAAATTATGGGAAAAGAGAACTTGGGAGGTTTGGATGGAAAACTTGGATTTGACAAGTCCAAAGTTACTTGTTTCAAGTGTCGAGAAAAGGGTCATTTTAAACATGAATGCCCAAACAGAAAAGCTCAGGGTAATCGGAACCCATTTGCCGATGACTACTACAAGAAGACTATTTACCACCGTCCCCAACCAAGAACTTGCATGGTGCAGATCGAAGATAGACAGCCAGAGACCAAAGACAAAGCGCTAGTGGTTACTCAAGAACATGATGTTGAACAGAGAGTTGATGAAGAGTTGGGAAAGCCGAATTTTGAGACCAACAAAGCGTGTATTGCAAACGTAAATGAGATAAATGAGTCTAAAAGTGAGTCTGTGATAGAAAAACCATGTTTGAAATGTGCTGAGCCATGTAGTGAATGTGTGGTAAAAGACACATGATGTAATGAGCTCATAAGTTCAACAGATAATTTGTCATGTGACTATAAAGCCACAAAAGAAGCTTATAACAAATTGAGCAAAACTGTTAAACAATATGAAAAAGCTCTTAGAGAAAACGACGGAACACTTTCTATGCTTAAAGCGACAGTAATGGACGAGCAAATGGCCATTAATATTCACTTGAATACTATCGCTGAGCTAAAAAGTGAGCTTGAGTAGGTAAGAATCAAAACTGAACGGGTTAAAAATTGTTAATCAGTTATTCTACAAGCTCATATGTCATTGATTACATTTTACCCAAGATTGAAAACAAAGAAGAATCTTAAAATGAGGAAAACAAGAGTGTGAGTTACGATCGCGTTCCATCACCTATGTGGAATAGTTATGCTTGTAAAAAACCATCAGGGGTGGAAAGGCGCTCAATCTAAAATTGAAAACTGAACAATCAAATGAGCTGCCTACGAACATTGACGTAACTTACACAAAATTTGAAAATGAATGTAACTCTGAGGTGGTTAAAACAGTGGTCGAAAATGTTTTAAAAGGTGAATCTGACAAGTCTGAATCTGATGTTGAAACATCGGAAGATAGTTTAAACAATGATCCAAACGTCATAGTTTATAAAATGCATGGATCTGATAAACTATTTTCTGATGAGGACTTTCCCATCTAGAATGTGAATTTGGATCATGTTGTTAAATTGTTCAAGCTTGTGGAGGTAAGTCATGTTGATTTAGATAAACACGATGTATCTTTCTACTCTAAATCAAAATGTGATAACCGACCCTACTATCATAAAAACAGAGATTATCCTGAGAATAAGAGGGCAGGGTTGGGTTTCCAAAAGCGAAAAATGAACAATAATTCCAAAAACTAAACTTTATAAAGAAAATCAATTTTGTTTTTGGGACAACAACAGAAAAGGAGAAAGAAATCATCGGAAAACAATCGAATGATGATTTCAAGAAAGTGAAACAGAATAGGAAACAAGTTTTGGAATCTTCTGTTCGAAAGGACAGTACGACGTGTTACAATGTCAAAATATTGGGTACATTGCAAGATATTGCTCACAAGAATCTCCCAAACCTGTTTCTTGTAACATCCGTCAAAAACGGATTTACCAAACCCGCTCCGTTTATCAACCGAACAGTCAGTCAAATTTTTAGTTGCGAATTAAATGCCCAAAATAATTTTAAACGATCCGTAATCAATTATTATGCGGGGATATGTATTTAGTTTTTGAAAATCTGTTAAAAATAACAAAATAAAAATATTTTATCCATGCCGGGTTTCGAACTCGGGTCTGTATCCGGTTCAACCAAACACTTAACTCCCACACCGTAAACCACTCCGCCACTTTGATTTTCTGTTAAGTTAATGGAATTATTAAATCAAATAATGATGTTCGGAAATTCAAATTCAGTCAACTTGCGCCCAAACAGCTGTCGTCGGAAATCCCGACGACTTCGCCCATAAAACACGTTTTTGTTCAATTTAATCAATCAATTAACTCTAGCGACAGCTAGCCAACGTCTGAAAACGCGTCATTAGCCATAATCGCCGGAGAACAGTTGACTTCGAATATAGACCGAATTCAGACCCCATTCATCTCGTTGTTACCCTATAAATGCACCCATAACTCGCCAGAAGTTTTTCACACTCAAATCGCACCTCATCTCGGCGAAAACTCACTCACCGGAAGTATTTGATACATCGCCGGAAAACCGTATCATTAACCTTCGAGCTTACTGAACCCCCTAAACTTTCACCGAAGTCACCCACAACCTTTGCAAGCCTTCGGAAGACTCTCTGCTGCAAGATACTTGTCGCCGGAAAAAGACTTCTGTCGCCGGAGTTCTGCCGGAAAACAGAGTAAAATCAGTCGGTACCTTTCACGCTTAATTCATTCCCTTTTTACTTTTATCTCATTTGTAATTGATCTTTAAACGCTAAAGAAACATGAATTAACATTTTGAACCAGTCCGTCGTCACTTCCGGTTAAAACCGGTGAAGAAGACGAAGTTCGATAATGGTTAAGTATAATTAAATTCAAGTTATTTACCGGGTTAGACACACAGTCCAGCGGTGGACTGTGTGCACTTTTAACGCTAAGGTCACGAGTTCGATTCCGGTTTCACACACGCTGCTTTAATAAAAATCCCTTTTTCCACAAACTGAACCGGGTTGTTTTAAGTATATGTTAAGTATATTGATAACCGAGTTTATAACCAAGTGTGACACACAGTCCAGCGGTGGAGTGTGTGTCCGCTAACCCACAGGTCCCGGGTTCGAAACCTGTGGAGCGCACCGGTTCTCGAGACTTAATTCATTTTTAAAATAAAGGTTTTCTGTTAAATCCTAATTAATGTATATATATAATTAAAATCGGATATATAACGGGTTAGACACGTAGCTCAGTTGGTAGAGCTGCGTGCACGCGTACGGGAGGTCTCGGGTTCGAGCCTCACCCGGCGCACAACAATATGCCTATGAACCGGTCAACGAAAGTCAAAGTCAACGCAGGTCAAAGTCAACTGTAGCAAAAATAAAATATTTTTTTATTATTTTTATTTAATTTTTTTTAATTAAAAATCAATTATAAATACTTAAAAATAACATTTTTAAGGTTTGAAAATAGCCTCAAATTCACAAAAACACACCCAACAATCCTACTAAAATAGATTCATAAAACCCGTTTACTTACCGAACCATTATGCGATTCATCTAGGATTAATTTCACTCGTGGTTAACACCATTTCGCGTGCATTCAACCTCATCAACCGAACGCACCCAATGTGAGTGAATTCTTACAAACTCCCCTTTTTATTCATGTTTTGGGGTGTATTATGTGTCGCTTAAACTAATTCTCTTATGCAAATTCGTGCTATACCATTATATGAACTAAATTAGAATGTAACTATTGTTTGGTTGTGATGTATTTCATATTGTCAAAGTTGTATACAAATTATTTAGGCCCATCAGTTCGTAAGAACAACGCGTGCCTCAAAACTCATTTATTAGGCCCATCAGTTCCTCGTGTGAGACGAGAACAACGCGTGCCTCAAAACTCATACATTAGGCCCATCAGTTCGTAAGAACAACGCGTGCCTCAAAACTCATTTATTAGGCCCATCAGTTCCTCGTGTGAGACGAGAACAACGCGTGCCTCAAAACTATCATTTGGTGTTTGTATGTTCAATATTCAATATTATGTGTTGTGTGAATAAATTTACATCTACATTTACTCATATGAGGTATGCACATTATTTATAATCAATTGGATAAACTCGTTCAAATGTTTTTTCCATAGGATTCACTCGCCAACATTATGTTGATCCAAAAACCTTTTTACACATGATACAGGTGGACAGGTTGAAGCAAGGAAAACATAGGATATGCCTTAGAAGAGAAACAAGAAGCTTAGACTGATAGTTAGAACATGTTGTATCATTTATTGTAAATTTCCATTAAATTGTATTAATGAATATGAAACATATAATAAATGTCATGAGCTTTGATGATAACCCAATTATGCCCCGATCACCTTTTCCGCTGCGGGTCGGGGTGTGACAGATTGGTATCAGAGCCATGACTATAGGGATATAGGATAGGTTATTAGACCTTTGAAACCTATACTATAGTCTGCCTAAATTTTTAATTGATTAGGTGGTTACATACAAACTTGTGATATTTATTTGTTTTATATTTGTTTACATTTCAGTCAAGCATACATGCTCATTCATTATACATATATACATATATCGATGTTCATGTATTCAATTTATTTTCATACTCTCAGTATCCAAAGATTTTATGCAATTTTCAAATCTCATCAAAGTAAGTTCTGCGACGGGCATGTAGTAACTGGAAGGGTACAAGTACCGGTAGTCGGAACGTCCTGTCTAGGTTGGCATTCGTATAAATCCAAAATAACGGACCAGTTTGCCTACCTGGGGACTAACGATGAGAGTACGACGGACCTATTAGGCCAAAGCATGCCACACCAAACGTCGTTCGAACTAACCTCACTTTGAGATGTCACCGTGTCTACACCTGGACACATTCCGAACATCACACGTTGTATACATATCTCTCGATTTTCTCCGGGTTTTGTGAACGCAACCAGGCAGAAACCGTGCGAACCATATGAAAAACCGGTATTCATGGGGGCCCACATGATTACACAGGTAAAGTATGGCGGCATGACGGGCCTAACAGCAAGCAAAGCCCAAGACATCCTATGGATGTAGTAGAATTATTTTTCTATAATTATTTTATGAACGTTCAATCCCAAACACGACCCACGATCCCAAAGGCATTCAACTCATACTCTTGACATGTATTCCTTGTAGATGTCTTCTAGCCTCGCTCGTAGGAAAATGAGAGCAGGAAAAGCCCGTGAACGCATGGCTACCCAAATCGCTCAGCAAATGGCGACCGTAATACCCAACATCGTAGTTCAAGTTCAACAAGCCCTTACCGCTAATTCCGTTAACCCAACTCAACAAGAAGATCAAAACACTATCAATCCTTCAGTCACTAAATGCACCTACAAACATTTCAAATCCTGCGATCCTCCAAAATACGAAGGTACTGAAGGTGTCACCGCTCTCCTCCATTGGTTCGAAGAAATGGAGAACACTTTTCTAAATTGCGATTGCCCCGATGATCGCAAAGTGCGTTATGCTACCGGTCGCTTACTTGGAACGGCACTCACATGGTGGAATACAGAAAAGACCAAACGAGGTGTTGAAGAAACTATGACCTTGACTTGGGAAGAATTGAAGGGAATCATGACAAGACGGTTTTGCCCAAGAAGTGAAATCAAGAAATTGGAGGATGAGTTCCATGCTTTGAAACAAAAGGAAGGCGACCACACCACATACAACAAGAGATTCCTTGAGTTAAATCAAATGGTTCCCAACTTGTTCACTCCCCTCTACCGTTTGATCGAGCACTACATTCGTGGTCTTCCATCAAAAATTCAAGACCCTGTAATAAGCACCTCGCCTGCAACTTTGGAAGCAGCAATGGAGCTAGCAACCGCGCTCACCGAGAACCGAATCCGGAATAAAGATTTCAAAGAGGAGAAGAAGAAGGATAAAGCATCAACCGAAACCTCAAACTCCACCCGAACCGAATCCTCTACACCACCTATTTCTAAGAGAAAACGTGATGGGCAAATCTTCGCCGTCACCCAACGTAACCAACCAGCTTCACAAGTTGTATCTCCTCGAACTATCCCAAACGCTCAAGTAGCACCCAACTCAACTTACCCAAACAAGAAACCTTACATTGGACCTCACCCTCAATGCAACACCTGTTTCTATCACCATCCATCTACCTTACCCTGTCGACTATGTGCGAATTGTGGACGCTACGGTCATTTGAGCAACGTTTGCCGCACCCCTCAAAACCAAACCTCAACCCCTACTCAACCCATGATCCAAACATATCAACAACCTCAATACCCCATGTACCCATATGTTCGAGCTTGTTTCAATTGTGGCGACCCTACCCATTTTAGAAACACGTGCCCTCGTTTGGTTAACATCATAAATGCCCAAGCTCAGGCAAACCCAGTTAACCAAGCAAACCAAGCAAATCCAGCTCCACCGCCAGCAAGGGGAAGAGTTTATAACATCAATGCCAATCCTGTTGAAGATGTTAACGGACCAAACCAACCACTTAACTAGCCTTCTCTCACCAAGAATCAAGATTCAACTCCAATCACTTAGTTTTTATGTTTATATCTCGATTTTCATGTATCTCAGTTGGAATTTTACCCAAGAAATTTTAAATTACTAGTTCAGTTTGTTTTTATACTCATTATTCATATCATCATACTTCACGGCATATTTCAGTTTCATCAATTAAAGAAGTTGAGTTGTGTCTCACTTCTACATAGACTAACCTCTCCATCATATTAAACGAGAGAGGTTTTGTCAAACACGGATACTATCAGAATTAAGACTCAAGCGCTGGTTGTTGTGTTGTAGAGTCGCATAGAACTAATCATAACTTGCGGATAAAGTCAAATGATCGGAGACATTATCAGTCGGTTATGAGAGGTTCCATGCATAGGTTGTTTGTTGTGATTAGGTTATTCATTTTCAATACATGCAATAAGCTCGGCTCCGTTTGATTGAGCCTTGAGCACATATACAATTTTATTCTCAATACATACAATACGATCGGCTCCGTTTGATCGAGCCTTGATCGCACAGATATATTTCATTTCAGTATTTTTATGTTTGATGTATTGGATGTAGAGTTATAGGACTAATCATGATTCACTGATAAAACCAATGAAAATTTGACAAGAATATGGTGGATACGCCGCTGGTACTTCCTATATATAAGTATTCTTGTCAAAGGATCAGAGGCATTATCAGGCGGTTATGAGAAGTTCCATGTAGGATTTACTATTGCCTTGGTTGAAATTGTGTTACATTTATATCATCTCACTATTTAAAGAAATTGGATTGTGATCCATTTCTATATAGACTAACCTCTCCATCATAACAAATGAGAGAGGAACCATCACCATTCAAACATATATGCTATCAGAATGTGGATACAATTGTTAGTTGTTGTGTTTATTTGTGTAGATTGTAGAATTTCTGCCTTAGGAAATAACCCTAAGCATATTCAAACTCTTATGCATGTTATCATTTTAGCGAATCATTCCTGCTTAACAATACTTATACAGTAGGCAACAAAAAGCGATTCCTGTATTAGGATACTTAACCTTTACAAGGAACGTTACCGCCTCAAACAAAAACCTAAACCCTAATTCTCAAAAATGTAACCGGCAAACTCAACACCATCATTCTTTTAGTCGATTATATCCCTAATTAAATTTCGGGGCGAAATTTCTAAAAAGCAGGGGATACTGTAACATCCGTCAAAAACGGATTTACCAAACCCGCTCCGTTTATCAACCGAACAGTCAGTCAAATTTTTAGTTGCGAATTAAATGCCCAAAATAATTTTAAACGATCCGTAATCAATTATTATGCGGGGATATGTATTTAGTTTTTGAAAATCTGTTAAAAATAACAAAATAAAAATATTTTATCCATGCCGGGTTTCGAACTCGGGTCTGTATCCGGTTCAACCAAACACTTAACTCCCACACCGTAAACCACTCCGCCACTTTGATTTTCTGTTAAGTTAATGGAATTATTAAATCAAATAATGATGTTCGGAAATTCAAATTCAGTCAACTTGCGCCCAAACAGCTGTCGTCGGAAATCCCGACGACTTCGCCCATAAAACACGTTTTTGTTCAATTTAATCAATCAATTAACTCTAGCGACAGCTAGCCAACGTCTGAAAACGCGTCATTAGCCATAATCGCCGGAGAACAGTTGACTTCGAATATAGACCGAATTCAGACCCCATTCATCTCGTTGTTACCCTATAAATGCACCCATAACTCGCCAGAAGTTTTTCACACTCAAATCGCACCTCATCTCGGCGAAAACTCACTCACCGGAAGTATTTGATACATCGCCGGAAAACCGTATCATTAACCTTCGAGCTTACTGAACCCCCTAAACTTTCACCGAAGTCACCCACAACCTTTGCAAGCCTTCGGAAGACTCTCTGCTGCAAGATACTTGTCGCCGGAAAAAGACTTCTGTCGCCGGAGTTCTGCCGGAAAACAGAGTAAAATCAGTCGGTACCTTTCACGCTTAATTCATTCCCTTTTTACTTTTATCTCATTTGTAATTGATCTTTAAACGCTAAAGAAACATGAATTAACATTTTGAACCAGTCCGTCGTCACTTCCGGTTAAAACCGGTGAAGAAGACGAAGTTCGATAATGGTTAAGTATAATTAAATTCAAGTTATTTACCGGGTTAGACACACAGTCCAGCGGTGGACTGTGTGCACTTTTAACGCTAAGGTCACGAGTTCGATTCCGGTTTCACACACGCTGCTTTAATAAAAATCCCTTTTTCCACAAACTGAACCGGGTTGTTTTAAGTATATGTTAAGTATATTGATAACCGAGTTTATAACCAAGTGTGACACACAGTCCAGCGGTGGAGTGTGTGTCCGCTAACCCACAGGTCCCGGGTTCGAAACCTGTGGAGCGCACCGGTTCTCGAGACTTAATTCATTTTTAAAATAAAGGTTTTCTGTTAAATCCTAATTAATGTATATATATAATTAAAATCGGATATATAACGGGTTAGACACGTAGCTCAGTTGGTAGAGCTGCGTGCACGCGTACGGGAGGTCTCGGGTTCGAGCCTCACCCGGCGCACAACAATATGCCTATGAACCGGTCAACGAAAGTCAAAGTCAACGCAGGTCAAAGTCAACTGTAGCAAAAATAAAATATTTTTTTATTATTTTTATTTAATTTTTTTTAATTAAAAATCAATTATAAATACTTAAAAATAACATTTTTAAGGTTTGAAAATAGCCTCAAATTCACAAAAACACACCCAACAATCCTACTAAAATAGATTCATAAAACCCGTTTACTTACCGAACCATTATGCGATTCATCTAGGATTAATTTCACTCGTGGTTAACACCATTTCGCGTGCATTCAACCTCATCAACCGAACGCACCCAATGTGAGTGAATTCTTACAAACTCCCCTTTTTATTCATGTTTTGGGGTGTATTATGTGTCGCTTAAACTAATTCTCTTATGCAAATTCGTGCTATACCATTATATGAACTAAATTAGAATGTAACTATTGTTTGGTTGTGATGTATTTCATATTGTCAAAGTTGTATACAAATTATTTAGGCCCATCAGTTCGTAAGAACAACGCGTGCCTCAAAACTCATTTATTAGGCCCATCAGTTCCTCGTGTGAGACGAGAACAACGCGTGCCTCAAAACTCATACATTAGGCCCATCAGTTCGTAAGAACAACGCGTGCCTCAAAACTCATTTATTAGGCCCATCAGTTCCTCGTGTGAGACGAGAACAACGCGTGCCTCAAAACTATCATTTGGTGTTTGTATGTTCAATATTCAATATTATGTGTTGTGTGAATAAATTTACATCTACATTTACTCATATGAGGTATGCACATTATTTATAATCAATTGGATAAACTCGTTCAAATGTTTTTCCATAGGATTCACTCGCCAACATTATGTTGATCCAAAAACCTTTTTACACATGATACAGGTGGACAGGTTGAAGCAAGGAAAACATAGGATATGCCTTAGAAGAGAAACAAGAAGCTTAGACTGATAGTTAGAACATGTTGTATCATTTATTGTAAATTTCCATTAAATTGTATTAATGAATATGAAACATATAATAAATGTCATGAGCTTTGATGATAACCCAATTATGCCCCGATCACCTTTTCCGCTGCGGGTCGGGGTGTGACATTTCTCATTCTAAAAAGTTCACCAAGGACGAGAAACAAAAGGCACCTATGGTTGCGCCAAAGAAAATTTTGAAAAGAACCAATGAATCCTACAAAAGTGTTAAACCATTTATTCAACGTCATTCTAAATTTGAAATTGGTGAAACATCAACTAAATATCATCAAATGGATTCTAAATTTTATGCTAAAAAAGCAATCTGAAAACGCAAAAATAGGTGGCAAAAGTAAAACCGTCCAAGGTCGAACCAAAACCTTATGTTCCAAACAAAACCGAACTTAAAAAGAACATCAAAAACAAAGTAGGTCTGAAATTTGACATTTCGAACCAACCCAAGACCAAGCAGGCTTGGGTTTCTTTGTTTAAATAGTTTCTTTCGCATGTGTGCAGGGACTCCCGCAATCGATAATGTCTAAATGGATAATGGATAGTGGAGCTTCCAGGCACATGACAAGGATGCTTGTGTTGTTACACGACGTTAAAGCAATCCGAGGAGTATACGTAGTTTTTGCCGGAACACAAGGAGGTAGAATAGTCGGTGAAGGAATTCTCATGAATGGCGTTGTATCGTTTGATAAAGTGAACTACATCGCAGAACTTGAGAACAATCTACTCAGCATTTCGCATATTTGTGACAAGAAATTTCACAACGCACTTAAACGATAAAGAATGCTTGATCTTAAAACCGGGTTTCAAGATTTCGGAGGAATGGATTCTCATGCGAGCACCAAGAGAAAATGATCTTTATGTTCTTGATATGAGTGTCGCTTCTACAACATCGAAGAAAGTTCAATGCTTTGTTTCCAAAGCTACCGAGAAAGAGTCTATTCTATGGCATCTAAAGATGGGGCACATTCATCTGCGAAAGATGAATTATCTTGTGCATAACGACCTAGTGAAGGGTGTTAATTTGAAGAATTTTCAATTATCCGATGATTGTCTGAGCTGTAAAAAGGGGAAGCAGCATAAGAAATCACACCCACGAAAGCTGTTGAATTCTATCAAGCTACCACTAGAGAGGTTACATATGGATCTTTTCGGACCAGTAAACGTCAAAAGCATATCTGGTGATCTATATTGCCTAGTCGTTACAGATGATTATTCAAGATTCTCATGGGTTTTCTTTCTGGAGAGCAAAGATGAAACATTTGAAACTCTAATGATTCTCTTCAGAAAACTCGAAAACCTATATCACTTGCCAATCAAGAGAATCCGCAATGACAATGGTACAGAGTTCAAGAACAAGAGGATGCTCGAATTCTGCAATGAAAAGGGGATTCTTGATGAATTCAGTGCTCCTTATACTCCACAACAAAATGGAGTAGCTGAACGAAAGAATCGCACACTGATCGAGACTGCTAGAACTATGCTAGCCGATTCGAAATTGCCAATCAGTTTCTGGAATGAAGCAGTCGCGTCAGCGTGTTATACCTTGAAACGTGTGTTGACAGTTAAGCCTCACAACAAAACGTGTTTCGAGTTACTAAATCAGCGGAAGCCCAACCTTGCATTTTTAGAGCCTTTTGGATCACCGTGTACTGTATTGGATCCGGCTGGTAAATTTGGTGCCAAATCCTTGGAAGGATTCTTCGTGGGTTATGCATTTTCTCAAAAACGTGTCTTCTTGCCGAGTCTAAACCAAGTTATTCGTGCACAGCATGTTGATCATCAAAGATATACTACGCCAACACAGAAACCCGGGGATCCATGGCTGTTTAACTATGATGGTTTGTAGAATTCTTTCGACCTACCAGATGTGCCATCAGAAGAAGAACTTGTTATGCTCTTTCAACAGCATCAAATGTCTAATCAAGAACAAGTTACCAGACCGTTAGTGATTTCCCTGTTACTTCCTGTGTCTAACACGTCTGATGAAGGTCCGAGCACTACTCTTCAAGACTCCGTATCTGTACCCATTGTCCACACTGCCGAATCATCTGCTCAGCAACAGCCAAATGCTGACTCTGGTCAGGAACCGACTTTCGATGATGGAGGATCTAGTTCCGATGAAGGATCTGAGTAGATTGAAAGCTTCCTAAATACTCAAGCAGATCAATCAAACATCAGAAATGAAGCTTCATCATCTGTACCGGTTGTGGATGAAGTCATCACAAATTTGCAAACACAAATAGATGTTCCAAGTGAAGTGATGCCAAGAACGCTTTCATATCATCCTTCGGAGAATATTATAGGCAGCTTACAAATGGGAGTGCAAACTCGCAATCAGATCAACAAGGATCTAAGTTGTTTCTATACTTGTATTGTTCTACTTCAAACCAGACTTTCTAATAGTTGTTTTGTTTCTCAGGTAGAACCGGGGAACTGGAAAGACGCGTTGAAAGAAGAGAGCCGGGTGGACGCAATGCAAGAGTAGTTGCTTCAATTCCAAAAACTGGGAGTCTGGAACCTTGTTGACCTACCCGATCATCACAAAAAGATAAACACCAGATGGGTCTTCAAGTGCAAGCGATGATAGAGGTATCGTAGTCCGAAACAAAGCTCGACTTGTGGTACCATGATTTCATCAGCAAGAAGGGATAGATTACACAGAAGTCTATGCCCGATCGCACGCCTTGAAGCAATCCGCATATTCTTGGCTTTGCTTCTTGGAAAGGTTTCAAGGTGTACCAGTTAGATGTCAAATCTGCTTTCCTGTACGGAATAGTAAAAGAGGAGGTGTATGTCGGCCAACCACTAGGGTTCGTCGATCCAATGCACAAAGACAAAGTCTACCTTCTGAAAAAAACCTTATATGGTCTACATCAAGCCCCTAGAGCTTGGTATGAAACGCTGTCATGACATCTTACAGACAACAGCTTTATCAGGGGAACTGTAGATTCTACTCTCTTTACGAAGGAAGTGGATGGGCATTTGATATCATACAGATATATGTGGATGATATCATCTTCGGATCGACAAATGATAAGCTGTGTAAAGACTTCGAAGAAGTCATGAAGCGAAAATTTGAAATGAGCGCGATAGGGGAGATGAAGTTCTTTTTAGGACTTCAGGTCAATCAGTTGCCTGATGGTATCTTCATCCGTCAGACGAAGTATGTTCATGACATATTGGAGAAATTCGATATGGTAGGAGCTAAACCAGCATCAACCCCATTAGCTCCTAATCACGGCATTTGAACAGATCTTAATGGAGTCAAAGTTGACGAGACATTATACCGCTCCATGATCGGATCCTTGATGTATCTCACTGCTTCTCGACCCGATATCATGTATCCAACATGCTTGTGCACCCGTTATCAGTCCAATCCAAGAGATTCGCACTTGCTCGTCATCAAACGTATCATGAGATATTTGAAGGGATTTCCAAGCACCAGCTTGTGGTACCCTAGACACGACGACTTCAATCTTGCGGGTTACTCGGACTCTGATTTCGGTTGCTGTAAACTTAACACCAAATCTACAACGGCTGGTTGCCAGTTCTTCGGAACTCGTTTGGTAACATGGCAATGCAAGAAACAGACCGCGGTCCTCTCTCTACCTGTGAGGCTGAATACGTTTCAGCATCCAGCTGTTGTTCCCAGATTCTCTGAATTCAACAGCAGATAAGAGACTTCGGACTGCAATTTCTTGATACGCCTATATATGTAGATAACTAGGCTGCGATCGATATCACTAAAAACTCATGTCAACACTCTCAAACCAAACATATTGAGATTCCACACCACTTTATCCGTGATTGCTACGAGAAAAAGTTGGTTAGAATTGAAAAAATCCACCCTGATGACCAAAAAGCAGATTTTTATACCAAAGCCTTTGATCGACAAGATTTAAAAATCTTTTAAAATTAAATGGTTTACGAAATCTAACATCAGGGGAGATACATGAGGTTGAGTTTGAGGATGATGACCACTTGACGTGATACTCATCGGTTTGACGACTTTCCTGTACATTCTTTCTTAAAAACTCTAAAAATCCAAAAATATGTTTTTGATTTTAGGGGGAGAAATTTTGGAAAAATATAAAAACATTATAAAAGTCAAAAAGAATTTTTGTGAAAAATGGAGATCATATTATATCAATTTGACAGTCATAGTATGCTAAACATATGGAATGATTAAACAAGTAATTAAACAGGTCTTACTGAGGATGTGCCAATAGGCTTCACTCGTTCAGTAAATTGTTTTCAAGATATTAACATAAATGAAAAACTGAATAACTTGTGGGTTAACATCTCTCGGATATATGGACTTAGGACTCCAAAATTTCGTTTGAGAGAATGCCAGATTCTGCAATACTAGGTCTTTATATTTAATCGATATCTAGTATTATCCGAGTTATTCTGATTTTGTGTCAGCAATGGCCTAGAACTTGTATAATACTTTACGCATTATCCGCCTACAAAAGCTGCATAAAAAAATGATTATGTCATAAACTTTGTGTCATCTGCAGTTCAAAAGATTCCTTTAAGGAACACCACCTAAAGACGAGCCTTCATCTCTTTGTCTGTATGGAAATACTAACCTGAGCTCTCAAGGTCTCGCAATTCACCCCTTTACAGATATCAGTTGGATATATTCACCTGTGAAATGAAATTCTGGGAATCTCGATGCGCGAGTATATTTTGAGATGGGAAACAAAGTTATTTCATGTTTCTTAATATTACCTAACATATCTTGAAACAATTGAGAAACGAGAAGAGGTTTAAATGGATAAGTATATTAGCAATCTCGGTAAATCTGGTTAAAAGCTTAATGATTCTACCAAGATCAATGGTACTGGTGATTTGTTAAATACTTGATATGATTCTCTTAGAAACACAAAACTCACAAAAATATGTATCTTTACTTGTTATTTCTTGTCAAAAAATCCTAAAACCCAAAAAGATTTTTAGTTTCCTTAGCTTTTTAGTTTTGTTTTAGTCTACCGATGATGTAAACACGGATAGTTGAAGTCATGGTGACACCTTACTGAAAGAAATCTAAAGACCATGGGTTGGGAGCTAATCTATAAATTCAAAATAAATCTGTTTTGGTCAAACATGGTCAACAAAGGTCATTAACTTGGACTTGGTAGGCAAATAAGGTAACCAGGGTCATTATCTTAGACTTGGTTAACTGAGTGGGTATTAAACAGATAAAATTTCGTAAAAAAATGAAAAAGATCAAAAAGTTTACCAAGTTTCAGAACTGATTCGTGCGAGTCTCACTCACTCGCACGAACAATATTTAGTGTTCATTCGCACGAACCATTGGTTCGTACGAATGACACTGAACTAGTATAAAAGACCATCTTCTTCGCACGAACCAACTTTATGTTACTGTGCGTCTGAGAGAGACTTTTGTGCGAACTAGTTCTAAACTTCGATTTTCTTGACATATACCGTGTATCATTACATTGGGGAGGTTGTTATGCACACCTCTTTCGATGGGAAAGGTACTATTGCACGTTCTTAGCCGTTATAATGCCGGATTTAGACAAAATGGACTTAAAACATAGATTTAGGGAGATTGGACCGATAAAACTTAAAATTGATCTTAAAAACGTTAATATCTGCCTAGTAGCCTATAATCGACTATCAATTTGTCAAAACAACATGTTTTGAGTTCGGTTTAAACTTGGTGTTATTTGGTACGGTTTACGACTCGTACGAAGACCATTCGTACAAGCTGAGTTTTAAAATCTGTTAATTATTATTTGACTCGTACAAAGCATTGTTCGTACGAAGCAAGTTTGGAAAAATCTTTTGAAAAGTCTAAGTCTTTAGTCACCCGTACGAAGTGGTGACTCGTACGGGTAATGATTTGATCAAACTTGAATATTTGTCTAACTTTTGACTCGTACGGATGTATGGTTCGTACGAATGATCTT
>CAMTDV010000518.1:0-18315 GCA_947069175.1 Scalesia atractyloides | reverse complement strand
CAAGGTTTAGTTAACAAGTTTAAACTTTAAGTGTTTCCCCACTGGTTCAACCCTGAACTAGTGTCTCTAAGTTACCTGATCCAACCCGAATCAGATTAATATTTTGTAGTTTAGCAGTTCATGTTATATGTTCAGGAAGCTAGCCTAGGTCATGTCAAAAAAGTGTTCGATCTGAAGCTGACATTGCTGCCCCTTTGTGCCAGGCCTATCACCAACCATGGATAAAAAGTTAGGCAAATTCTACACTCGTGACCATCAACGTTCGGTCCAACTGGCGCGACCAGTTCGAGTGGGGCTTGTCGGGCCCAGTAGTACTACTAACAATTTCCTCGCTATAATCCAATACTAACGGCATCGTAAGTTTTAAGGGGACTAATATGTGATATATGCTTCTTTGTGACCATAACCGTATAACATAACTCTTAATAGAAAGGCGTTAATGTACGTGATGCATACAGCCTATACGTCACTGTAACGTGTACAAGTTTTAAGTAGAAAGACGTTTACTGTACCGTAATATAATCAACCCATATATCACTGTAACGTGTTCATGTTTTCTCCCCCTGTGTTTTGTAAACGTTTAAGAAATAGGGGTCGTGAACTCACCTTATAAAGCTCGGTTAGACAAGTGCAAAGAAGTAATGGATGGAACGCTAATCACTTTCCTAACATGTCAACCGGTTCAAAGTTAGTGTGTGAACGCACACGGACACAAAACCCTACACGTAACTAGCACATAGTAGGAAACACGTAACGACAAGTTCAAAACCTTAAACATGCATGCAAGGTGTCACTGTGCGAAATAACGACTAAAAACTTGTCACAAGCACAGGATGGCACATACATCACTTAGATACACACAAAATTGTAAGTTTCATGTTTCAGCTTGTTTATTCATAACTTAGCTATTTTTCGGGAATTTTTATAAAATAGTTCCCACGTTCCAAAAATTCCAATCTTTTCACATGAGGTTTCAATTAGACTGTAGGATTTTGTAAACATTTTAAGTCCTAATTCCTTACCAATTATTTATAAGAATTTATTTACTAGGCTGCAGTCAGATTCGTTACTTTCAGACTGCAGTCCACAGGAAAAATCATTTAAAAATACTCGTTTGTACCATTGACGAAATTCCAGCTGGAGATTTCTCTGAACACCTAGGATATCTACTGCATAAATTTCGTGGCTTTAATCTTTTGCAGTTTACAGGATATAAACAGAAAACATTGGCTGCATTTCAGTAGAAAAATGCAGCTGTGCACGCTTGTACGATAAATATCTTTAAAAATAGTTTTACTTATTCGAAAAATACGAAACCAATTTTAAATGAAAGCTAACATGTAAAATTTGTGCTTCTGTCGTTTTAAAATGTAACTAAGAGTCGTTTATGGTGTCCCAACACCTCGTACAAGTCGGCTGATTTCAGCAGCAGTGCTGAAATAATTCAGCCACTATTTTTAGAGAAGAATACTTAAGGGTTGTATTTGCCAGAGAATTGGGAGTTCCTATCGTAATGCATGACTACCTAACAGGTGGTAGAATTTTAATAAATATATATATATATATATATATATATATAATGATATTGATTAGGCACTATAAACGCATCGCAAGCAAATAGAGTATGCCCGTAACATGTATGAGCAGATCGTATGTCCAAAACACATCAACCAAGTCTGTAAACAGTGAACGATTCAGCAACAACGCACTATGCATCAATCCTAACATCAAAACTCATCAATATTCATCCTTCATGCATAAAACCCAAAACCCTAATACATGAACACAAGGATTTCGGTCCAAAATCAGATTGTATATCATTCATATATGAAATATTCGAGCATATGTTAACATGCACACAACTCCTAATCATCACAATGCAAAAAACATGCAAAACATGTAAATCTAGTGCGTATAACATCATAAAAACGTAAGTTAAGGCAGTACCAAAAGCACACGTGTACGGGGATGATCAAGGGAGACTCGTGACACTTGGGGCTGCACAAAATCGAGGTGGGGGGGGGCTGCTTCTCTTGCCGTCTCACACCAAGGGGGAAAACTAGGGTTTTGATTTCTTTTTCCTCTCATGCACACACCCATACTTATTTTTATAAAAACAAAGGGGTGGGGGCGGTTTGGGTAGCTTGGACCGTAAGGGTTGGGTTGGCGGGTTGGGTTGTTATTTGTTTCGGGCCGAGAGTGGGTGTAGGGGGTGAGGCGGGTTTGGTTTGGGTCGTATGCTCACGGGTTTGGTTTGGGATAACCACATAATTAAATTACAACCATAATAAACTAGTTTAGGTTTCGCATGATATCGTATAACAATGTTTCGGGTTCGAGAGTCGGGTATTAAAATTATAAAATATAAACAAGTAACACGCTACTAAATTGCCCGACAATATTCTATAATAACCACTTAAACTAAATTATAACCGTAATGAGAACTGAACTAGGAAGGATTCCTGATTTTTCCGAGATGTCACAATGGAAGAAGCGGTTTCTATAGTTCCATCAGCGAGCTTTACTTCATAGGTTATGTCTAGAGTGCTTACAAGCAAGTTTAATAGTTCACTATATTTATGATCTACAAACGATTTATCGGCCCCGAATCGAAAAAAACTCTAGCAAAAGCGTCGTTGATAAGGAACGTACCCGTTATGACATTGTTATCCTTCACTGCTTCCTTAGCATTCATTTGAAAGGCTCTGGCAGTGGCTTTCTTTGCCTCTGAGGTTTTGGGTTTACCCTTGGTATTTGCCTTTGGGCAACTTGTTTTGATGTGGCCCTTCTCACCACATCCAAAGCAAGTAGCATCTTTTTTGTTTCGGCACTCATGTGACCGATGCCCAGTCTTCTTGCAGATATTGCACTGTTTCAGTTTTTGTTCTAAGCGACACTGTCCATAGTGTTGCTTCCCACAAGTTTTGCACGTGGGTTTGTTGCCCGACTTCTGATTACCTTTGCTAAACTCATACTTACCTTTCTTGTTAAGTTTCTGGGAGTTTCCGTTCTCCCGTTTCCTTTTTCCATCATTGTCAGTCTTAACTGACACTTGCCTCACATAGTCCTGTGTGAGGGAGAGAGATAGCTCTACCGCAGATTTATAGGTGCCAGGCTGCACCGTTTTAACCATACTCCTGATTTCAGGAGCTAGCCGTTATAAAACGTGCGATACGTTTGGGCTCCGGAGTAACTAAATAGGGCACTAGCCTGGAGAGAGAGTTGTAGCCGATGACGAACTTCCGACAATCCATGTTCTTCATTGTCAAATTTAGGAAATCCGACTCAATTTTCTCCACCTCATGAGGTGGACAATAGGTATCCTTTACAAGGTCTACAAACTTGGACCAACTCAAGTTGTAGAGATGAACCTTGCCCGTAGACTGGACTAAGGCTTTCCACCAGATCAGGGCATCGCCCTTGAATGATTGATATACATATTTAACAACATTCTTATCAGCGCATCCACTGATATCCACCACTGTTTCCATCTCGTCCAACCATCTCAAACATTCCACTGCTCCTTTCTCCCATTAAAGTCTCGGGGTCTACAAGATACAAAGTATTTGTAGGAGCATCCATCGCCATCAACACTTGGTTTCTTAGGTTGCGGATCGCTCTTCACATTTGAAGAGTGTGCCTCATCTTCTTTGACTTTGAGTGGCTGGGCTGAGATTTGAGTTTAGAAACAGGCTTGGAGCGAGAAGCACTCGACTCCGATTGTCGTTCGGACTTATCCTTAAAGCTTTGCCAATTTCCGCGGGAATAAGTTCTCTTAAGTCATTCTTACTAATAAGAATGTTCTCATTGGCATCATTATCATTGCGTTTGCTGTTTACTTTATTAGAATCAGCCGATTGTTGTAGCTTACTTCAATGTATCAAGATGAATTCAATTAGTTGCTATGGTGTACCCTTATTCACGACATGGTTCTATGACCATATAGGATTTAAATATTAAATGTAGTATATTCATGCATAACCTAGGTCTTGAAAGACCATCATAGGCATTTATAGATTGGACATAGTCCAAAATTTATTAGTTAGTGCATCAAGTGACACTACTGTATTTTGCACATTGGCTTTACACTACTATTGAGTGTTTGAATGATTTAGCCAGGATCTAGCTTGACCATTTAAGCGATAGGGTGTGAACATTGTCATTACCCAATTGATTAGTGTGACAATATTTGCCACATGTAATTAAGGGTAACTCCATGTTGTTCACCTTTGCTAGACAGAAGGTTACTTCCGAAATTTTCATTTGCCAATTTCTAATTGATCATAGTCATTGGCTAATAGATCTTGGGATATATAGCGGATCAATAAAACTTGAATAGAACTGGGATGATTGATTAAATAAAATTCATAAATAAAGAAATTTTACTAGATAGAACGTTACAAAATTGCCTAATATATAGGACTTGGAAATAACAAAGGTAGCTCGCGCAGGAACTTAACAGAAATAACAATGTCCACGCAGGGACTTTAAAAGAAAAAACAATGTCCATGCAGGGACTTTTGGAATTTAAATTACATATATGAAAATACAATACTAGTCATCCTTCCTTCCCTTCACAACCTTGTAAAGTTTCTTGATAAATTTAGTCGATTTCTTCTCCGAATTCTTGACTTGTTGTCGCATTTCTCGGACCTGATCCAAGGCTTCGTTAATAGCCTCAAGTGGTACTTGTGGTTGAGGCTGAGGCTCAACAGCTGGTTGTGGTGGAGGCTCCACCACTGGCGATGTGTTCGAGGGTCCACCCATTTGTGGGTCTTCAGGGATGATGGGGTAAGAGGGTGGTAAAGGTGGTAGCGAACCAGACCTTTGACCAGCACGCATCGACATGCGTGCCCCACGCCTCCGGCGTGGTTGTGATGATGATTCAAGTGGTGGCTGGGGTTGATCCACCTGTTGCATATCAGCATCCTCTTGGTGAGGATGGGGTGATGGGTTTGGATGCTGGGGAGTGCTATGGTATGAGGGTGTGTTGACGAACACATATTGTGCCCATCTTTGGTCAAATTCATCAGGATCTCTAAATGGAGATCCCGCCACGGAGTTCGAGCCGCTAGACAGCTCAATAGGATGACCATACGATTCGGTTTGCGGGAATTCCTCCGGGTCGGAATCTTCCTCCATATGTGTCGGTGAGTCAACTGGAGGGGTTTCGGGTGAGGGTTGGTTGACGGGGTTGTCGAAGTTAAAGTTGAAGTATTCTTGGTGGGAATGAGAGTGTGAACGGTGCGATTGGTGCGAATGGTGAGAATGGTGAGAATGGTAAGAATGTTGGGAATGCGATTGAGGCGGGGAGTATTCATGTGAAATCGAATGTCTGTAAGGTTCAAAGGGTGATGAAGAATCTTCAGATCCTTCATAAGGGTTGTATTCAGGTAAGTTGGCTGCTCCAGCTAAGGAGGGTCGGTATGGTGGTCTAAAGGATGGTCCAGTGAAGGATGGTCCAGTCATTGAGGGTCCACCCTCATGGGTCCTTTGCCTTTTCCTCCTCGTCTGAACTTAGGCGGCATTATTCCTGTTTTTAAAAACAAGTTAAATAAAATACAAAGCTAGAACAATAAGACGGAAATGATTAAGCCTAGGTCAAATTCTAGACTCGAAAGTCTGAGAGATGTGTGTTATTATGTATTCCCGAAATTAAACATAAAACGTTAGTGTTTAATTCACTCGAGAGTTGGCTCTGATACCAACCTGTCACACCCCTAATTTCCACGTATAACTCGGTGGGCCCGGTTGGGGAATATCGTGACGTAATTTGATATCATCGTTACCAAGCAATACAATAATACACAGCGGAAGTCTGGATAATTACTATTACAAACGTTTGAATGTTCAAGGTTCAAAATAATAAATACAACGCTTGTAACTAGATCCACAGGCGGATCGAAAATGTGATTACAAAAGGAAATTTAACAGACTAAGGCCTTCTAAGTAAAGGTTGCAATTCCTCTTAAGCTTCGCCTGAGCACTTCCAGCCTAATTACGTATACTTGTCACATGCGCTTAGTTTTTTGAAAATACGTCAGTTTTCACTGGTAAATACATTTAACCAACTCATTTTGAAAACATTTCGAAAACTTTTAGTGTACACAATGGTACTTTGTTTTATAAATAACTTGGGATAAATAATTTTTCATGTTATCAGTTTTCATGCTAATAATACATTTAGAGCCCGAAAATTATGCTGGGGTCATGATTAATCGACACACCACTTTAACACCTTTAATAAGTGCACCCCTAATGGGTCATAATTTAATTTAGCATCTGACGGGTGTATGCGTACACCCCGTGCTTAGGTCGTGGCCATTTGCAATTAAATGAGCCGTGGATATCCAGGGCACGGTCGTTTTAACCCCCAACTGTTTAATATTAAGCAATAGGAATTAAAATGGATTATTTGAATTCCCGACTCATTGGTCTTCGATCCCATATCCAACCATGCGGTATTAGTATACCGTACCCGTATAAGGGAAAATGAGTTAAAGTATTTACTTGGTTTGCAAAATCTTCTAAATAATAAAAAATAAGCAAAGCACAACCGTAATCAAAATAACTAGCTTGGCGACAATCTACCGGAAGTCTCTAGTCTGGAATGGATGGTATTATTAACCGATTAGTTAGTTAGCGGGTCTTTATTTAGTCATTGACTTAGACCGGCTAACTTAAAATAAGGATAACGGTACGAAATGCTAGATTAAGCGATGACCGGAAAAGAATGTATTTTGGACCCGACAAGTTCTAGGACTCGTATAATATGGGTTACCATTCTACATTCTGGAATTTGAGAATATTTTGAATAGGTTAGACCCGTTTCGGTTAAATTGCGTAAACTAGTCGCGTAGGCTTAACCGTGAGCATATAAGCGAAACTGGGTAACCGGGTGAGTCCTATACAAGTTCTATATGCCATTTAGTTTAAAATATGTTATTATAACAGTAGGTTATTGATATGACGGCCCGTTATAGTTTTAAAAGTAAATTATGCCTTAAAAGGGCAATTTCGTCATTTAAAATATAATAAAACGAGTTTATACGTAAAGTGTTATTATTAACATAAACATTATGTAAAAACACTTATTTTATGATGTTATATCAGTAGGACATCAATTATATGTGTGGTTTATAGATTATGACCAAACTATGTCCTAAGAAGGACATTTTGGTCATTTCACATATAATTGATAACTTATTTGGGAATCTGAGTTCGGGACATGTACTACTGTTAATAGGTTGGAAATATGTTTTGGAATCAGTAGGTATCAAGTCTTTATACTCTAATATGGTTTTAAACCATATTATGTGTCCAAGTGGCGATTAAGTCGCTAAATGATGATATAAACGGTATTTAAGTAAAATTGTTGTTGTGACCAGGTTTGTATGACTAAAATATGTTAATACATATATTATATCAGTAGGTAACCGATTTTGGTCCATTAGTATGTTTAAAACCTTTTTAAAGTGCCGAAAGGGCAATACCGTCATTTGTGGACATGATTTGTAAACTATAGCTTAAACTCAGTTTGCAATCTGAATTAATATCCCAAATAATCCGAATAATGATATTAGATCAGTAGGAATAGAGTTTTGATGACATGTTTAGGTTTAGACCATTTTATACGTAAAAGGGCGTTTTAGGCATATTTAACGGACACTTGCGAAAAACTCGGATTACTACATGACCATGTCCTATAACTCCAGAGGGTTATAGTGTGCTATAACATGGTCATATTACAACTTAGAGACATAAGCTAAGGTTGCTAAATCGGGTCAGAACTGAAAGTCAAAGCAAAAGTCAACTTTCACGACTTTCGTAGCGAACCGACCTTAGACCTGGAATTGACGAGCCGGACATGTTTCCACATGTTCTTATAATTATTACCTAGTTATTAGAGTGTTAAAATAGGTTTCATAACTCTACATTGCTAATTATGAGTTTATTTCAAAACTGACCCGTTTGACTTTTTATTAACATAACTTTGACCCGTCAATTGACCAAGCAAACGTGGTAATCAGGAGGTGTCCTCTTGAGGGATTAACACCTACCTTATTACGATCACGTATCCATGTTCGTTACAAGCATTGGCTGGACCATAATGGTCTTAGCTCAAAGTCAAAACGTTTTTACGTCAACCCTTTGACATTGGCTTAAAATTTAATAAAACTGAAAGGAGAGGGTTGGAACACTTACTAGTGAACCAAAGATGACTAAGAGACTCAGAGGAAGTCCCCAAAGAGCTCAGGAACCTCCAAGTGAGAATAGAGAGAAGAAGGGAAGGATGAGCAAGTTGGGAGCTCACCCAAGGTTGCTATTTATAGCAATGGGAAAGGCATGAGGCCATGACAAACTGTCCAGAAGTGTTACAAGAGGTCTCCAGGTGGTTTTGGACGTGTCACAACCAGCCAAGAGAGTGACATTCGCGAGATAGGTGGCAGGGCAGCAAGCTGCCAAGCATTCTGTCATTGGCGACCACTTATGGACCATAAGGGTCATGCCTTGCGGTCCGTAAGGACTTCTGGCGCCCACAGATTTTGAATGGTTACGGACCATAACCATTGAGGCTTGCGGTCCGTAACCGCCTTACTGAAACCATAACTTTGGTTTCCTTACGGTCCGTAACCAACAACGGTTACGGTCCGTAAGGACCTCTCAGAAGGTAAATTTTGGCATTTTTCCACTTTTGATTTTCCGACTTTCTCGATGCTCGTTCATAGGTTATCAATATAACATGACGACGTCGTTGGTCTCTCTCGGCTACACGTGGCAACCAAGAATTTTCGGGACATGTGTCGGATTTTTATTGGATGAAATTTTTGAGGTGTCACATATGGGTAAACAATATACATTCTGGAATTTGAAGTAAATACAATAAAATTTGACCCGTTTCAGTAAACTTACGTAAATGGACTACATAAGCTTAACCGTGCGCATATTAGCGATACCGGGTATCCGGATGAGTCATAAACAAGTTTCATATGCCATTATACTTTAAATAGGTTGTAACAACAGTAAGTTATCAACTTATATGCCCATTATGGTTTTAGAATCAAAATGTACGTCGTAAGGGTACTTTGGTCATTATATGACATTATATAAGAACTTGCATAAAATTCAAGTTACGATTAAGTACCCACTATGGTAACACTTAAATTTTTGTTATAACATCAGTAGGTAGTGAGTTTTGATTGATAGTTATGGGTAAAACCCATACTATGCGTCAAAAGGCGATTTGGTCATAAAATGACGTATTTTGCAATTTTTAATCAAAACTCAAGTTATGATCAGAATCATAATGTGAAAATATGTTAATTATACTAACATATTAGTAGGTAAATCTTTTGCAAGTTCATTCTTAATTAAAACCATGTTTTATGTAAAAAAGTGCATTTTGGTCAAAGTATATGATTATGATCTTGTAGTATAACCTCGGAGGGTTATCCTACATTATAATGTGATCATAATACAACTTTAATTCAGTAACTAACTTAGCTAAATCAGGCCAGAATCGAAAGTCAAAGCAGAAGTCAAACTTTGTGACTTTCGGTTGCGAACCGACACTAAGACTGGAAAAGACTGGCTGAACATATTCATACATGTTCTAATATTATTTACCAACTTGTTTAAGTGTCAAAACATGTGTTTAAACATTTATAAGTTCATTTTATAAGTTTTTTGAAAAATGGCGTTTTGACTTTAAATTAAACATAAATTGACCTGTCATTTGACCAACTTAAAGGGATTTCCAGGAGCTGCCCTTTTAAGGGATTAACACCTACCTTATTACGAACGCGTAGCCATGTTCGATTCGAACAACGGCTTGACCATAATGGTCTTATCCGAAAGTCAAAGCAAAAAGTCATTTTTCTCGACTTTCGGCTAATATCTTAGCCTAGAAAAGGAGTGAACTGGAAAGGAACACTTACAAGTAATCATTAGAGAATATTTAACTCAGTTCGGAGGTCCTTTTTGATCTGGATCTCCAGATGAGAGTGCTAGAGTAAGAAGAAGTGATTGAGCAAGTTTAAACGCATGAAGGAGGTCCAATTTATAGTTGTAGGAAGTCCATAGGATCAATCCAGGAGTTAGGACATGATATAAGATCATTCCAGGTGTTAATGGAGGTGGCAAGAGCTGCACAAGAGTGGCAAAATGCAGGATAGGTGTCATGTGTGTAGGCTGCCTTGGCTCACAAACAAAATTGCTAGTGGCAGTCCCTTATGGACTATAAGGGGTGATGGCTTACGGTCCGTAAGCCTTCAGCAAGAAATACTGGCGAATCCATCTCAGTTTTATCAAAACAAGTGATTATACTTTACAGTTATTGAGAGCATCCGCATTTACAATGTTTATATCTACACAATTACTTAATCAGTACTGTCAATCCTGACTTGTGGGTCATATTACTTTGGGCCCTGTCACCCAACAGTAACAGTTCCTGTCACATTCCCGTGACTATGGACTAGCAATGTATACAAAACCCCAACATACCGGCAGTAATTGTAGAATACATACACTCAATTACTGTTAAGCATAATTAAAACATTTGAGGTTTTGGTAACACATTTTTACTCACAAAAAGATTTACAAAAAGAGAATGCACTCGCCTTGAACACTTAGGTAATCCTACGGAGTTCCTGGTGACAATTCTTGATTACTTCCTGGAATTTTTATTAAAACATACAATGCCATGTGTTAGTAAATTAACCCAAGTCACTTTAACCATACAACACGCGACAGAACTCCAACGAACACAGTGAGGCAGAGCTTAGACATGCGTTGGCGATTCTAGATCGATCGGGTAGGGTGTCCATACAACACGAGATAGGATTCCAAGGAACGTAGTCGGGCAGAGCCTTGACATGCATTGGTCCTAACTCGGGTAGGATAGTGAATTAGTGATCGGGGGCTAAGTTACTTACAGCAGGCAGCGCTTCACAGGTTTAGGGGTTTAGGGGGTGTTGTTCAGAGAAACGTGGATAGAGAGAGTATACGATCGAATTTTTCGTTCGATTTTGAGCATAGAATTCAGTCCCACGCTGTTCTATTTATACCCGAATTTGACCTCCCCCGCACGTCGCGCGGGATTCTGGGTCCCCTCTCGCGTGGTGCCTGAGAGACCTAGCTAGGATGGGTCAGCCTGGTCACAAGTGTAGGGTTGTCACATGGCGCGAAATGGTGACACGTCACCAGAACGTCTCCCGCGCGTCGCGACAGAGACACCAGTCTTTGGCGCGTGGCGCCTGGGATGCCCAGGTGGCCTGCTCCGTTTTGCGTGTCGCGTCTTGATTCGCGTGTCCGTTCTTCGTTAACGGTCCGGTTTGGGGTGTTTTGGAGAGTTGTTACATCCTCCCCACCTTGTATTAGATCTCGTCCTCGAGATTCACATGAATAGGTGTGGATACTTTCTTTGCATTTCTGACTCTAGCTCCCATGTATATTTTGGTCCTCTCTTTGAATCCCATTTTACTTTTATCAGAACTAATCTCTTGCGCCTGAGATTCTTGATCTTTCTATCTTCAATCTGAATGGGTTTCTCAACAAACTTAAGCTTCTCATTTACCTCTATATCTTGAAGAGGTATCACCAATGATTCATCTGCTAGACATTTTTTGAGATTGCATACATGAAATCATCATGTATTCCTGCCATTTCCTATGGCAATTGTAGCTGATAGGCTACTGGCCCTATTCGTTTGATAATCTTAAAAGGTCCAACATACCTTGGGCTTAGTTTTCCTTTCTTACCGAATCTTACAACTCCTTTCCATGGTGAGACTTTTAATAGCACTCTATCTCCAACTTGAAATTCCAAAGGTTTGCGTCTGTTATCTGCATAACTCTTTTGACGATCTCGGGCCGCTTTCAGTCTTTCCTTGACTTGAATGATTTTGTCAGTTGTTTCTTCCACGATTTCAGGACCTGATAGTTGCTTTTCTCCAATCTTTGCCCAACATACTGGTGTTTGACATTTTCGCTCGTAGAGTGCTTCAAATGGTGCAGCATTGATGCTGGTATGATAACTGTTGTTGTAGGAAAACTCTATTAAAGGCAAATGTTCATCCCAATTTCCTGTGAAATCAATTACACAGGCTCTAAGCATGTCTTCCATTGTTTGGATTGTCCTTTCACTTTGACCGTCTGTTTGAGGATGATATGCTGTACTTAGATTTAGTCTTGTTCCCATTGCTTTTTAAAAACTTGTCCAAAAATGAGAGGTAAAACGGCTATCCCTGTCAGACACAATAGTAAAGGAATTCCATGCAAGGAAACTATTTTATTTACATATAATATAGCTAACTGTTCCATACTGAAAGTTTCCTTCATCGGTAAGAAATGAGCATATTTGGTTAACCTATCTACAATCACCCAGATTGTATCATTACCTTTTCGTGTCCTGGGTAGTTTAGTAACAAAGTCCATTGTTATCAATTCCCATTTCCAAATTGGCATTTCTAATTGTTGTAACAAGCCTGAAGGTTTCTGATGTTCAGCTTTAACCTGTGAACAGGTTAGACATTTAGCAACGTAGCTTGCTACATCCTTCTTCATTCCTATCCACCAGAAATTCTTTCTCAAGTCTTTATACATCTTTTCACTTCCAGGATGCATTGTATACTTAGTCTTATGGGCTTCTTCTAAAATTCGATTTTGTAGGTCTCCTTGGATAGGAATCCAAATCCTTTCCTTATGGAATCTCCAAATTCCACATGTTCTTTCTCTAATTCTTTAATTATTCCTTTTAATCCTTCAGCATCATCCTTGATTGCTGTTTCTTGTGTCTGTTTAATTTGCTCATTTAAATCTATCTGCAGGTTTAGACTAAGAGAGCGTACTCTTTTTGGCTTCTCATGATACTTTCGACTTAAAGCATCAGCTACTATGTTAGATTTTCCTGCATGATACTGGATATAACAATCATAATCACTAAGGATTTCCATCCATCGCCTCTGTCTCATGTTTAATTCCTTTTGTCCAAAGACATATCTTAAACTCTTATGATCTGTGAATACTACAAACTTACTACCGATAAGATAGTGTCTCCAAATCTTAAGGGCAAAACTTATTGCTCTTAACTCTAGATCATGGGTTGTATAATTCTCCTCATGCTTCTTAAGTTGTCTAGCGGGATAAGCGATTACTTTTTGACGTTGCATCAACACACATCCATATCCTAACTTAGACGCATCACAATAAACTACGAAATCTTCAGTTCCTTCTGGCAAAGCGAGTATTGGTGCGTTGGTTAACCTTTGCTTCAATATCCTGAATGCTTCTTCTTGCTGTGGTCCCCATTCAAACTTAACTGATTTGCAAGTTAGCTTGGTCAATGGAATGGCTATTCTAGAAAAATGTTGAATAAAACGTCTATAATATCCTACCAATCCAAGAAAACTTCTTATTTCCGTTGGCGATTCTGGGACCTTCCATTTGGTAATTGCTTCGATCTTTGTGGGATCCACATGAATTCCTTCGTGGTTTACCAGATATCCAAGGAATTGTACTTCTTGTAACCAGAATTCACATTTTGAGAATTTCGCATAAAGCTTTTCTTTTCTTAGCAATGACAGGAGTATATGCAAATGCTTTGTGTGATCTTCCTTACTCTTAGAGTAAATTAGAATATCATCTATAAAGATAATTATGAATTTATCCAGGTATGGTTTACATATCATGTTCATCATGTCCATAAATGCAGCTGGGGCATTGGTTAAACCGAATGGCATGACTGTAAATTCATAATGACCGTACCTCGTTCTGAAAGCTGTTTTAGGAATGTCCTCTTCCTGTACTTTCAACTGATGATATCCTGAGCGTAAGTCGATCTTAGAAAAGAATCGGGCTCCTTGGAGTTGATCGAACAAATCATCAATTCTTGATAACGGGTACCAATTTTTGATTGTCACTTTGTTCAATTCCCTGTAATCAATGCACATACGCATAAATCCGTCTTTCTTCTTAACAAACAACACCGGTGCTCCCCATGGCGATGAGTTGGGTTGTATGAAACCTTTCTCTAGTAATTTGTCCAGTTGTTTCTTCAGTTCCTGCATCTCCATCGGTGCTAGGCGATAGGGTGCTTTGGCAATCGGTGTCGTTCCTGGTATCAGGTGAATTCTAAATTCAATCTCTCGATCTGGCGGTAATCCAGGCAACTCTTCTGGGAATACATCGGCGAATTCAGATATTACGGGAATATCCTTTAATTCTTTCCCTTTAGTGTTAATGATTAGGGATATCATATACATTATTCCTCCTTTCCATATATAGCTTGCAGCTTTCATCACAGAGATGAACTTTGTTGATTTTGTCGACTTATCTCTTTTAATTATGATCCTTTCGCCAGATGGCACATTTACTTCTACAGACTTTTGATCACATATTATTCGTGCCTGATTGGCTACCAACCAATCCATTCCTAACACGACATCAAATCCGGCTAGATCCATTAGAAAAAGGTTAGCAGTAAAATTATGACTTACAATTTCTATCTTTACTCCTTGCAGGATTTCGCTTATTTGGATAGAAGACCCATTTGCCGTCTCCACCTGGTGAAGTTTAGTTAATGGTTGATTAAGATAATTGCAGAAGGAAGTATTGATGAAACTTTGGTTTGCACCAGAGTCAAATAATACTTTTGAATAAACATCGTTAACTAAAAACGTACTGGCAATCACATCCGGAATCATCTTTGCTTCTTCAGCGGTCAGCACGAACACTCTGGCAGTCTTCTTGGGTCCTTCGGCTGTCTTTGCTTTATTGTTTGTCGCTAGAGCTAGTTTTGGACAATTGGTCCTAATATGACCGGCTTCCCCGCAATGGTAGCATAGTCTATTGCTAACTTTCTTTCTGCAGTCTTCTTCCTTATGCCCTGGGAATTTGCAGAAATTGCAGTATGTAGAGCATTTCCCTGAATGTTTCCTTTTGCAGTACTTACACAGGGGTGAAGAAGAACTTGCCCCTTTCCCACGGTTGGAATTACCATAACGTAGTTCCTGGGTGATCTTTTGAGCTAGGTTCCTTTTCTGGTTTTCTTCTAACGTACGTACCAATTCATTTGTCAAGGTGTTTGCTAGCTCTACTGCTTCTTCTATGGTTTGTGGTCTAGCTGCTTTGACTACATGTCTAATCTCACTTATTAATCCTAGATGTAACGGGAGATTAATACTGGTTCTGGTGAAGCTAGGGTTGGTACAATCCTTGCATATTCAAAGAATGTGGTAGCATATTCCCTGCAATCTACCCAATCATTCTATGATTTATGAATTTATTAGCAATCTGCTCCTTTTCATTAGGAGGACAAAATTTCCTTTCAACTATTTCCTTAAAGTTGTTCCATTCCATACTCTAAACCCTGTCACTTCCTCTGGACTGAAGAATGGTATTCCGCCACTCTAAAGCTGCATCTTTTAAAAGATTAGAAGCATACATGACTTTATCTTCATTTGCACATTTACTTATCTTAAGGACTACTTCTGTCTTTTCTATCCAGTGCAAGGCTGCAATAGCTCCTTCATTGCCTGAGAATTCTATCGGTTTGCATGATAAGAATTCTTTATAACAACAACCATATGAGATGGTTCTTCTTCTTTTTGGAATTGGAGCTTGGGATTAACAGTTCGGGATTTCCATTCACGCTGTGATTTGATTCAGTGAGTACAGTTTATTCCCGTTTATGGAATCATTATTTTCTGCCTTTTTAATGGTATCGATAATATAGGGCATAGCATCTATGATTCCTTGGGCCACTATGTGTTCGATAGCACTTTTATTCATTTGATTCCCGTTATTATCGTTATTCTGGATTTCCTGGTTTACTTCGTCTGACATCTGAATTGCAAACATTTATCAGGTATTAATATCACAGAATAAATTAAAGGACAATCACACCAACAAAGTGAACCAAAATCATCGAGCATTGAGACTTTTACTCTTTTCATATATATGCATCTAGTACAAACATAACTTGAATTCAAATATTACTAACCTATGCATCAATATATTTATATAGGTGATATTACTTTTTGTCTTTTTTGTAACAAAATACACACACACATATATATATATATATATATTAGGCTACGGTTTCCTTTAAAATTGCATTTCCCGCTCGTCATATTTCTAGACGTGCTTCTATCCGATTTGGCGAATTTGATTTCCTTCCTCCACCAGTTTATCTCCAAGCTGCGGACTTCTTCCACATGTTCCCAGGGTAGGATTGGGGCTGGCACTGGTTCATGGTAAGGTGGAACTGGTTCTTCATAGGGAATTGGGTTTTCTAGCAGGTTCTGAATTGTCCCGTTGTTAGCCTACCATGGATCTAAAGGGTTTGGTGCAGGAATTCTAGGTATCTCATTGGGGTCAAAGGCTGGGATTGGAAATTGGTTTCTCTGGTTCTGTTCTAGGTTTATGGGTTGGTTAGGAAATAAGGAAGTAACAGTGGTTCTGGATTTGCTACTTGATTGAAATTAGGTTCTCCTCCTACATTTCCAAACATGTGAAAATTAGCTAGTTGTCTATCCAATTCTTCTTCCCACAAGGTCTAACTTCTGGGTTTGGGTGTTTTTCTCAGTTCTAACTGCTATGGCTTGTTGTTGCACTTGTCTCAGTCTTTTCCTCTTCTCTGCTTTGGCTCTACTAAACCAACCTCTCTTCTTAGGGGGGGAAAAAGGTTCTTCGGATTTGGCTTTGAAAACAAAGATATCTTCGGAATCGGCGGTGTAGTCTGTGGTTGGCTGGGATGTTCCTTCATCCATAAGAGAATGACGTAGATGACGATAAGCGTCAGAAGTACCCTGATCACTCATATTGTAAACTAAAGAATTTATTAAAATAACACAAAATAATAATATATATACATATAAAGTCACAGATAATTTCTAACATATTTGTTTAAAATTTAGGTATTTCAAAAGAACACCTAAATGGCTTAAATCAGTGGCTCTGATACCACCTTCTGTGCAACCCCCGACCCCACCCCGGGAGCGGGGGCCGCGAGACACAGAGCTGGTGGTACCGGTGTTTATTAATTTGGCAGCGGGATTAAAACATCAGGATCATAATTAGGAAATAAATATCAGAGTTTCAAAAACCACACTTTTATATTAAACAATAGGATAGAACCCATGTTTCCATTACAATACATTCGTAGAGGGTAACCCCAATTTATGAAAAACATAAACTCCTTTTTATTTAGGTAACTTTTATAGCCATTTTTCTAAGTCTTCAGTGCTCTCCAGCTGGCTTCTGTTAGCTTCACATTAATTTACCTGAAACGCGTTTTAAAAACATTTTATCAGCAAGAAATACTAGCGAATCCATCTAGTTTTATCAAAATAAGTTATTATACTTTATAGTTATTGAGAGCATCCGCATTTACAATGTTTATATCTACACAATTACTCAATCAGTACTGTCAATCCTGACTTGTGGGTCATATTACTTTGGGCCCTGTCACCCAACAGTAACGGTTCCTGTCACATTCCCGTGACTGTGGACTAGCAATGTATACAAAACCCCAACATACCGACAGTAATTGTAGAATACATATACTCAGTTACTGTTAAGCATAATGAAAACATTTGAGGTTTTGGTAACACATTTTGACTCACAAAAATATTTACAAAAGAAAATGTACTCGCCTTGAACACTTAGGTAATCCTACGGAGTTCCTGGAGACAATTCTTGATTACTTCCTAGAATTTCTATTAAAACATACAATGCACATGTGTTAGTAAATTAACCCAAGTCACTTTAACCATACAACACGCGACAGAACTCCAACGAACACAGTGAGGCAGAGCTTAGACATGCGTTGGCGATTCTAGATCGATCGGGTAGGGTGTCCATACAACACGAGATAGGATTCCAAGGAACGTAGTCGGGCAGAGCCTTGACATGCGTTGGTCCTAACTCGGGTAGGATAGTGAATTAGTGATCTGGGGCTAAGTTACTTACAGCAGGCAGCGCTTCGCAGGTTTAGGGGTTTAGGGGGTGTTGTTCAGAGAAACGTGGATAGAGAGAGTATACGATCGAATTTTTCGTTCAATTTTGAGCATAGATTCAGTCCCACGCTGTTCTATTTATACCCGAATTTGACATCCCCGTGCGTCGCGAGGGATTCAGGGTCCCCTCTCGCGTGGCGCCTGAGAGACCTAGCTAGGCTAGGTCAGCCTGGTTACAAGTGTAGGGTTGCCACATGGCGTGAAACGGTGACACGTCACCTGGACGTCTCCGCGCGTCACGACAGAGACACCAGTCTCTGGCGCGTGGCGCCTGGGATGCCCAGGTGGGCTTGCTCCTT
>CAMTDV010000517.1:0-12073 GCA_947069175.1 Scalesia atractyloides | reverse complement strand
TTCTCATTCATCACCTTTTCTAATGCTTCTGTGTCTTCCACTTGGAAATCATGACCTGTACTACTGCCGCTGCTGACATCATCAATCTCTTGACTTGAATTTGCGTTGTTGTTGTTTTGGTCAACTTTGCAGGTGTCTTCTGTATCATCCACAATTTGGCTTGCACCAATCACACTCTCACTTTCTTCTTCATCATTGCAATCACTTGATGAATTCTCATAAGTTTCTGGTACCTGAATCTTATCCTCCATTTGAGACGAATCAGTTGTTTCAATGCTATAACCGTTTCGTACAAAACCCACGTCAGTTAAACCAGAGTTTGCCAGATCATCAGACTTTGCATCGCATTCATCCTTGCTGTCTTCTGTTTCAATTGAAGAAATGTTCTCAATTGTCTCTTTATCTATCGTTCTGTATCTTCCACTTGGAACTTGTGACCTGAACTGCTGCCCCTGCTGGCATCATCAATCCCTTGACTTGATTCCGCATTGCTGACGTTTTGGTCAACTTTCCAGGCCTCCGTATCATTCACAATTTGGCTTGCACCATTCACACTCTTACTTTCTTCTGCATCATCAAAATCAATTGATGATTTCTCGTTAGTTTCTGGTACCTGCATCTTATCCAGCTTGTCATTTTCTTTCTCTTTTATTTCATAATCTTCTTTTTGAGACAAATCATTTCTTTCAATGCTAAAATTACAAGTTTCTGCATTTTTAATCATTCCCACCTCACAAACGTTATTAAACTTCTCTTCCGCTTTCACTTCTCTATCATCTTCAACTTGACTCACTGCACTTCCCATTTTTTCATCATGTTCTTGTTCAAGATTCTCTTGCTTATCAGTTACAAAAAACTCAAATGGTTCTTCACAGAATTTCTTCTCGTAATCATTTTCATCAGATTTCCGCGTATCTCTTTCTCATCTTCCACCTTTTGATCCACAGTTGAGTTGTTTGATTCGGTATCTCCTAGTTTCTTTTCTGAGCTTTCAAGTACATACAAACTACCTTCATGTGAATTATTTTCGACCGGTTCAGATTCTGTTTTACCAACAACTCTTTTAGAACTGCAAAGTATCTTACTTTCTCTTAGTTCAACAGGAGACTGTATCGGTATCTCGTGTTCTTACCTAATTCTGGAATTTTCCCATGTAGTTCATTGATAACCTTTTTAGCACCAAAGAACTTCTCGCCATCCATAAAGTCCGGAAAAACTACTGTGCTTTCATGTTTATGATCTTTTTCTTTCATTTTATCGTCTTTTTCTTTACACTCTTCACCTGCCTTTACATTCACCGTTTTAACTTTAACTTTCAAGCTATCTTTGAAACTTTTGCTTGAAAATCCTTTCTTTCTTCCCACTGATTCTTTTGCAATTCGAATATTTTCTTGAGCCTTTTCTATAGCTTTTCTTAAAGCAGCTGCAGAAATAGCTGCTGCAGAATTGACATCAAGTTCCTCAGAATTAGTTGCTAAAGCTGCAGGTGGTGGTGATACGTTCGGGGGGTGTGATCTCAGATCGGCCTGAAATTTCTTAAAATTTCTCTCATCAGATATGGATTCATCTTGACCGTATCTACTTCTAGATTCAACAGCACTTTGTGAAGTTTGTTTCTCATGAAAATCCCCCTCGCTGGAGTTCACACCGGGAGGAATATTGCTTGTTATATAATTGTTCCTCGATTTGTTTGGTAATGGTGCAGGTGGTGATAATACGTTGGGGGTGTGTTCAGATCAACCTCAAAAGTCTTAAAATATCTCCATCCGATGAGATTCATCTTGACCAGTATCCCACTTCTCGATTCAACAGCACTTTGGAAGTTTGTTTCTCATGAAAGTCCCCTCGCTGGAGTTAATACCGGGTGAATATTATTGTTATATAGATTTTTGGTTCTCGGTTTCCTTTTTTGTTGAGATGTGCAGGTGGTGATAATACTTTGGAGGGATGTGGTTTGAGATCAACCTCAAAAGTCTTGAAAATATCATCACCGGATGAAGATTCATCTTGACCATATCCACTTCTAGATTCAACAGCACTTTGCGAAGTTTGTTTCTCATGGAAGTCCTCCTTGCTGGAGTTCAATACTGGGTTAATATTATTTGTTATATCTGATTTTTGGTTCTCGGTTTCTGTGTTTTGTTGAGATGCTGCAGCTGGTGATAATACTTTGGAGGGATGTGGTTTGAGATCGACCTCAAAGGTCTTGAAAATATCATCACCAGATGAAGATTCATCTTGAATGTATCTACTTCTAGATTCAACAGCACTTGTGATTGTGAAATCCCTTGTTGAGTTACACTGGTGACATCTTGTAATATGATTTTGGTTTCACCGGTTGTTCCGTTCCTTGTTCGGTTGAGAAGCAGCTGGTGGTGAAAATACTTTGGAGGGATGTGGTTTGAGATCACCCTCAAAAGTCTTGAAAATTCCATCACCAGATGAAGATTCAACAGAACTTTGTGAAATTCTTTTCTCATGAAAATCTCCCTTGCTGGAGTTTACACTGGGATGAATATCATCTGTTATATACGATTTTTGGTTGTCAGTCTCCTTGTTCGGTTCAGAAACAGCAGGTGGTGGTGATACCTTGGAGGGACATGGTTTGAGATCAACCTCAAAAGCCTCGAAAATTCTATCACCGGATAAGGATTCATCTTGAACGTATCTACTTTCAGATTCCACAGCACTTTCTGAAGTTTGTTTCTCATGAAAATCCCCCTTGCTGGAGTTTACACTGGCATGAATATCATCTCTTACATACGATTTTTGTTTCTCAATCTCCTTGTTCGGTTTAAAAACTGCAGGTGGCGATGACCCTTTGGAGAGAGATGGTTTGATATCAACCTCTAATGTGTTGATTACTTTATTGTTGGATAAAGATTCAACTTGATTGTATCTATTCCCAGATTCAGCAGCACTTTGTGAAGTTTGTGTCTCTTGAAAACCCCCCTTGCTGGAGTTTACACTTGGATATATATTATTGGTTATATATGGTTTTTGGTTGCCAGTCTCCTTGTTGGGTTCAGAAACTGCAGATGGTGATACTTTGGAGGGATATGGTTTGATATCAGCCTCAAAAGTTTTTAAATTTCTATCACTGGATAAAGATTCATCTTGACCGTATCTACTTCCAGATTCCACAGCACATTGAGAAGTTCGTTTCTCATGAAAATCCTCCTTTCTGGAGTTCACACTGGCATGGTCTGTTATATATGATTTTTGGTTCTTGATCTCCTTGTTCGGTTCAGCTGCTGCAGAGGGTGATGACACTTTGGAGGGAGATGGTTTGAGATCAACTTCCAAAGTCTTGATTATTCTCTCGCCAGATAAAGATTCAACTTGATGTTTACTTCTAAATTCAGCAGTGCTTCGTGAAGTTTGTTTTTCGGGAACATTCCACTCGCTGGAGTTCACACCGGGATGAATATTTTTTGTTTTAGATGTTTTTTTGTTTTTGGTCTCCTTCTTGGGTTGAGAAGCTGACTCATTCATAAAACAAGTAAATCCGGATACAGCAGGTAATTGTGTGACATGTGTTGTCCCATCTAAACCATCTGTACTCCTTTGGCTGATCTTGTTATACGCCATGTTAAACTGCTTCGAGGCATCTAAGGGCTGATTAGACAAATCACCCAAATCATGAGAGCTATGGCTTGCTGAGGGAGCACAGGCCCTACAAACAATATCATTTAGGGAAAAAGGTTATGTTTTTTAATTAAACGTCAAAACATCAACCCTAAAACCTATATTATAAGGTTGTTACAACGTTACATCTACCAAGTCACATGGCAGCAGCCATATAATCAGGAATCAAGATTTGCTATTAAAGAAGTTCAAGTAATGCCATAAAGAGTAACACAAAATTTAATGATTAAATCCATTTACAAATAGAAATTACTTTTTTTTCTAATTCATGATACTACTACACTCAATGGCGTGGCAAATCTAGAAAAAAAATATCTAATTTGGAACCATAAGACATCTAAAAAACCTTTTTTTTAAATGTGGAAAAGTTGTGCAACTCAAACAGGCCAAAGTTACACATTCATACGCTTATGAATAAAGTAATATTGATTTACAGTAAAGAAATGCTACAATTAGCAAGTGCAAAACATTAAAACCTCCCCCAAAATGTCATGCCTCAAAGTTTAGGATGTCAGCATTCTATGACAGGCCAAATGTTCCGGATTGGTTCTACTAGGAAATAAATATCCTTAATACATGGATTTTGCATTTCGGAGCGTCTCAAGTCTCAAAAATTAAGGAAATATGTGCCCGCTATCAGGCGTCAGGTGGTGGCGCATCGCCTACTTCCCTAATGAGTCCAAAGCAGGACGAAACCAGTGAACCTCGAGCCTCAATCTCATGCGGACAAAACGGCCGGTCTCTTAGAATCTAGATCTCAAAATGGGACATCAATAATGAGGAAAAATATGTATATGCAAAAAAGCTATCATCCTTCTTCTCTCGTACCTAATATTTCTTTACATAACTCAATAAACACAACCACATTGTTCTATTAGGGGAAAACTGCATCATCTTCACCAACACAACTAACAAATATCAATTTCCTTCAAACACTTAAAATAAAAATAAAAACAATTACCTAGCTTCATTGCGAGCAACCATTTCTTCGTAACAAATCGCAATATCCTGATCACAAAATCCACCAAAAATCATGCCGTAATCTGGCTTCGTACTCCAGATTTCCGAATTCAAACCACCAGAAGCTTCTTCTAAAGTAGAAAGATCAAGTACCGGAATCGAAGAATCAGTGGTGAAAATCTCACCGTACTCTTCAACGGTAACAGGCGGAGCTCCGTCGTGCTTCCGGCGGTGGCCGGAGAAGACGCCGTCGTAAGCGTTTTTGCCGGAAAAGTTATTGGCATTTGGAAGCTTTCGTTTGTGAAAAGGACGTGAGAGAGACTCCATTAGTCACTTGATCTGTGTGGGAATTATCTAGGGTTTGATTACGTTGTGTGTGTGTTAGATATTATTATTATTATTATTATAAAGTTTACTGTTAAAGTGTTGATTTTTGTTTCTTTGTTTGCAGGGGAATTATGCAGGAACAGGACAAAGGGGGCGGTGGAAGAGAAGGTGTGTCTTTATTTGGTGAAATTTAATGTCAAGGGAGGGTATAGATGTAATTCACAAGATTCGATATTATGAATGATCAAATCTAGTGTAATCAACTTTTTTGTGACTGGATTGTAACTTGTTGGATATGATGATGATAATAAAGAGGGTAATGATTATTTGATTATTAATGGATTAAAGCATCAATAATGTTTTAACAAAAAAAAAACATAACGCCACATGCTATGGTAGGTGGAGGTCGGCGTGAAGGCTCAACCATTCCGTTACACCAACCCGGCAAAGGCGTGGAGCATGGCATGGGGAGGGGGTGGCAAGTTCTTGCTTGGCATGGACGGTTTGGTGATGCTGACGTGATGGCTGTTTATCGGATGGGGAATATTTGTTTTATCTTTTATATATAAAATTAATACAATAAACGTATGTCCCTGTCACACCATACCATCCTTCTACGCCTCATTCCATCCCGTGGTCTTTTACACGATGCCACCCCGTCTGATATCGCTGATTTACACATGACGCTTTATGCTCCTCCCACACCGTATAGTCTAAGAGTAAATAAAAAGGGTATTATAATTTTTAAGGATTTTAAGTTAATAATTTTTTTAACATTATTTCTTATAATTGTTTATCGTAAGAGTTTTTATTTCTTTTAAAAATCAGTCTAATGTCTTCGCCATCGTTGCGACCACTAATAAGTGCTTCGGAGCAGACACGACGAACACCTTCGCTCGCGTCTACCATTCCTTTACGTCAACTTTTGTTGTTCTTCAAGTAAAAAAAACTAAGGATTTAGTAGTGGTTCACGATGGGGCAGTTATGTGTGTTCGCATAAGTGAAATACAACGAAAAACAAAAGGGACACAATTATCTTGGAGTATGCTAGTTGACGATGGTTTTTTTATGATGTCGGTAACTGAACCACTACATCACACATATGTGTTCTTTATTTTTGTTGGTATAAATAACCATGCAAACTATACATGTTTCTAGGGTTTCCTTGCTCTTGTGAATTACATTCACATGTGCACTTGTATTTTATATTTTATATACGTATGATACATATATACATATCCATGTGTTTTGCTCATGCACAAACTCGTATCTTAGTTTGTACATACACATGTACATGTTTGTGGATATAATATTTTATGTGTGAATTTGTTGTCAAAATAAACTAAGTTTACATTTCATGCATATAAGCATATGATTGGTTTTTAAATACAGTTGTTGTATGTAGAAACTTCTTTTTCTATATGTACATATTCATAATATGGATGTAGTGTTTGGATGTATTATAACAAGTAGACTTATTTAAATTCATTCCACATAAGCATAGATTTTAAATGTATAAATTAAATTTCTAAAATTATATTCGAATAATAATAACAAGTGTAAAAAGAAATTTTGAATTTCATTTGTTTTTTACCAAGTTATACTGGGTTTTTTCATTTGTTCTTACGATTCTTGCGATATTTAGCGTTCTCATTTAAAGTTTCTTATATATATATTATTTAAAAGTTAATCAAGTGGAATGACTATGTATAATGTTTACCTGACTTGCACAATTTTATACATTATAACTGACCGCACCCCTTTAAATATTTAAAACTGATTATAATAAAGATTATTTGTATACATAAGTAACTATTATTCCATGTTTTTACTGTAATGTCAAAATTACTACTGTTTTGTATTTTTTATAACACAGGATTGAAATTATCATCAAAACTTATTTAGTCATACACAAATCATACCCCATATAAAAACATGACCGTTTGTATATATTGTGTTGATTATACATTAAAAATATAAATAAATATCTTATGAGGAAATGGGTTCAGTTGTTCGAACGAGTTAAAGTCGGAGAAAGATTCATTAAGCTGACATTATACACAACTTTTTAAATTTTCAACTCAATAATAAGTTTCATCACTAAATTTTTAAATCAATAATAAGTTCCATCAAGATATTATGTAAGACTATATTAACAATAAGTCGATAAATCAACTTCACCTATGACTAAATCGTATTTTCTAATTTATTTATATGAAAAGGTTCTGTACGGCAAATTAAATGAATAAAAAAGAATTTTCTTATATTAAAAAACTATATATCTTATATCTCATCTCATATGTTTTGTTTTGGGGAAGACTATATACACACCAACTACGTAACTAATCAATTACTTATTGATTTTGACGTTGTACAACGATATATGGATGTACGAATTTGTATACGCCTGTATAAGACACATATGGTACATATATACGTCTGTACAGGCATTGTATGGTAGGGTAGGTATACGCTCTTATAGGACAATCAATACGAATTATGATGATATACAACCATATATATTATATAGGTACACGACTGTTCAAAAAGGATATACAATGTATATTCTATACTATAACTAATAAATTGATGTGCTCACTAGATGTCTTGTGAGAGATATGTTTTCTTAGGATGATATGTATTTTGATACTTTTTAGCTTGTTTTGTTGAAAATACTGAAGTAAAAAATAACATAATTACTCATTTTTATGTTGATAAAAGTATTACTTTTTAATCGAATTTCTACATGTATTTTCATATAAACACCAAATATCATAAAAAGTATATATTTTCAGTGTTTTTTTTATGATCGGATTTTTTAAGAGTGTTTGGCCTGGTGGTTGTGAACCCTAAACGAAGCAATAAGAGTTGATGTGATGTAATAGTCTTATTTGGATGTAGAGTTGGCAGTTTTTAGTTTATCTACCAAAACACTTATATGAAATCTTCCAATTACCAAGCTCCTGTTTCTTGAAAATAAATAAACGTTTTTCTATTAAAAATAACCTTAAATCTAATCTATCTAAATACTAATTAAAGAGTACAATTAAGGAGACGTGGCATATTTTCCTTCAATCTCTCAATTTTTACATATATTTTATTTTAATATTTTAATATATTTTTTAGAATTTAATAATATGTAATATTAAAATACTTTATTTATTTTATCAGATATAACTTATAGTACGATTATTATATGTACTTTTTTTCTTCTCCTCCTATTTCATACAAGTCATAAAATATTTCAACCAAAAACACTAAGCTCTATCTAAGGATAATAAGCCGTTATGATCATAAATTTTTATATATTATAATAAATATATAAATAATAATATAATACAAACATGCTAAAAAGTTAAACTCATATAACATATTTTATTAAACAAGATAATATGAATACACAGAGAAATGTGTAATATTTTTCCATAACGAAAAAATTATATCTATATATGTATATTTTCAAGATAATTATAAGAATATAATTATATGATTCAAAAAATTTTCTATGAAGGGGATAACACAAAAAACTAACAAATAAATAGTTTTAAATTGAAGTTAAATTTCATATTATTTTCCTATTAATTATCTTTAATTTATGGTTGTATTTAGATCTATATTAGTTAAGTTATTTCTCATTATTGTAAAAGATGTTTACATACTTCCTTTAATTTATATTTAACTGGTAGGATACACTAATTGGATAAAATAGGATATGTTTGATTTGTTTTAGTTACTAACAATAACAAATATATAACTTAACATTTTAAAATATAATCTATAATTGTAACTACTATAAACAGACTTGTAAAAAGTCTAATATATATTTTACGCAATCAATATAGTTTAAATTGTCTTTTTGTTTAAATAAATTAATATAATAAGTATTACCTTTTGTGTATTGTTATTATTGTTTTGTAAGGCCTAAAGGGTGTGGGGGTCATTGTTAGGACATGATTTGCCACGTAGGAATATTAATGGAAGGGTACACCACCCCCTTGCATGATTAACCATGGTTTACATGGATTAAACATGGCAACTATAGTCCTCCTTTCCATTTTTCAAGAAATCCTTTCATTTTTCTTTAGACAAAGATAAATTAAAATAATAAAGAGGATAGTGGCTTGGGTCATGACTACACGCTTAGAGTAGTGGTTTTGGATGGTTGATTAGATGTGGGTGACATGGCATTGAAGTGGAGGGTCATGACCAGAAATGTTGAATGATAACTAAAACATCATTTCCATATTTAAAATGTTTGCATATCTTATAAATAAACAACAATTTGATGTTTAGCAAATGATTATTAATAAAAATCAAACACAATCACTATTAAAGGTTGGATTGTACTTAAAAAATGGTTTATTGCTCATGACAGTTGTATGTAACACTATCAAGAATAAAAAAGAAACACGGAGTCAAATTAATAATATCAGACAAAAATGAAAATGTTACAAATAAGACTACAAATGCGATGTACAAAGAAATATTAGAGATTTATAGATTGCTTATATGTTAGTTACTTACCAACCTCGAGGTTGGTGACCCATTAACAAATGCAAAAGCCTTTAGGTACACTTAGATTTGAAGGTTTTAGATTCAAGACTTCAAGTTTCACATACAACAGAAATAATAGAGAACAAAAAGAACCTTCGTATTGTAATTTAACTTTTTCCCCATATTTAATGTATCATTTGTTTATTATAAAATGAATTATATCATATGTTATATACAGTAAAATATATTATATAAAAGTAATGTGATTTTTTTGTATTTATTTGTTAATGAGAAGCAACTTTGTGTTAAATAGTAGGGGGTGTTAAAATATGTTAACAATTGTAACACGGGAAACAATTGTTAGTAATCAATATAAGAAGTATTTTCTTAATATAACCCATGTAACACACGAAAACTTAAACTATTGATTTGATATAAAGAAAACTAATTTTAGAAATTAATGATATGATTTAATATACAAATTTTTAGATAATTAATAAATATTGTTGATATTTGTTAGAGAGGCTACGTGTGTAAATTTTGTTATGGATAAAACTTAACATAGAATTGTGGAGGGGTATGGTCTCAAAAACCATGCGCTTGTGTATAGAACCATACCCTCAACATCATAACTACAAGGATAATCTTGCGCGCAATGTGCAAGGGTACGCCTTCCTTAACACAACTTGGTCATACAATGAACCTTGCGCACTCAGCGCAACGGTAAATTAGACCAATACCACAATTTGGTCATACAATGAACCTTGCGCACTCAGCGCAACGGTAAATTAGACCAACACCAAAATGGTCACACAATGAACCTTGCGCACTCAGCGCAATAGTAAATTAGACCAACACCAAATGGTCACTCAATGAACCTTGCGCACGCAGCGCAACGGTAAATTAGATTAACACCAAATGGTCACTCAATGAACCTTGCGCACTCAGCGCAACGGTAAATTAGACCAACACCAATAAGTCACACAACGAGCCTTATGTACTTGGCGCAACGGCAAGTTAGACTTACACGTGCATGTTACCAGATCCTGCGCGGACTTTACAACCCTCTAGTCATAAATCCTAAAACCTTGCAAGGACAAGGCAAACATGAGAGCACTTCATAGTCTTGTAAACAAAAGGATTTATCCCTGCTACTCTGCGTTGGCGGAAAAATGCTGACAGCCTCGCAGAAGGGGTAAGCACTAAGAGGTGCTGACCATACTCAAGGGTACAGAGGGCAGAACTGTGACAAATGGTTGCTCGGCAGGTTGCATCTGACAGCGTCAAATGAACAGTAAGGCAGACGCCAGATTGTGCTCCAACCATATCTACGCCAGTGACTGTTCCACCTTCTCCACTTTCGGCTGGTAGCAGGTCTGACGCCAGAGATATTCGCCCTTACTGTCTTTACACGTGGCACCATTTAGTGCCCGACATACCACACCTCCTGACAGCAGACATTAATTCCCTTGTAGGGAACATTCAATGTCTGACGTAAGGGACATAATAGATGTCTCTGGTCGCTTGGGCCGGGCCCAAGGCCTATCAGCCCATCTCCTTAACCCACTTACTTTCAGCTATAAAATAAGTTCTAGACCACAAGGTAAATCATCTACAATCACTTGCAATCGCATTAACAAGCATTCCTGCTTATTACTTTCTATCACCCAATACTTATTCTCACGTCGGGGTGTGGTCACGGAGAAAACCACCATTTTCCTCGTGACGAGGCTAACGGCGTTGTTCGTTTTGCAGATCAGTCAGAGTGAGATCACCCTGAGAAACGAGTGAAGAGTTAACCCTTGTATGCAGAAACCCCCTGGTTGTAACTTATATATCCCCAGATATCCCTAGGTTCAACTCTGCATTGGCGCCATCCGTAGGACTCGAACCCAAACCACTTGATATTTTGGTCAAGTCATATTCATATCCATTTGTTTATTTACAAGATTATCAACTCAGACACGATGGTTTGTTTATTTAAAGCATTAACATATTCCACATGAATCTAATATTTGGGTATTGATATCTATTCATCTAGCGTTTAACCGATTACCTGTTTTCAATTGCTTTTTATGTGCGACTTTCATTGCATCATAAGAATCATTGATGACTAGATCACCAAATAGAGAATTGAAAAACTAATGCAATATGGTACATCACAAGATAATTAATAAACTAACAGATTACAAATACATCCATGCAAGTTGTCGTCGCCGCAGCATCGTACGGTTTACTACTGGTGCTTAATAATCTAAACTTACTTTATCAAGATAAATAAATAAGGATTTTATAAATATCACTTCATGTATATTTAATAATAAAAAGAACTTTTCAATAGCAAGATATTCTAAAACCTTTTAATAGTTTGTTGACTAGTACAAATAAAAAGAATAATTAAGTGGGGTGTCTGTGTTGTTGTGACATTAATATGACATGTTCGGTAAAACTTATCAAAAACATTGGATGCTTTTGAAATCAACTTACATTCGAATGTATTTTAGAATTACTTTTTATATATTTTTTTATTTCTTTGGCATTTTATAAGGATAATACTTTGTAAAAAAAGAACTATTAGTTAAGGCCTTAAGGAGTTGTACTAAAAAAACAATAAAATATATCATTGATTTAGAAGAAAAAATAT
>CAMTDV010000516.1:0-18667 GCA_947069175.1 Scalesia atractyloides | reverse complement strand
AGGCTTCAATTAGTAGTTGCAACAAAGGATCTCATCTATTTTATTTACCGCCTCATTTTGTCACTCAAATCTTCGCGTTACATGTTTGTTAGTACTGATTTATTTTTACTTTATGTTTTCTTACACAATTGCAATGTTCATTTTTAGTTTTAATATTAAATTATTTGCAGTTGCTTTGCTGTCCATTGTATGTCGAAGCTTCGAACATAATGCAAATTCGTTAGCCATTTTGGTCGTTTCTTCTTATACAGGTACATATTTTCCACCTTTTCTTCATTTTAAGATTAATGTGATCAGTGTAAATAAGATTATAATCACGTTCTATTTTATTATTTTATTTTAGTGGTTCCTATAATGGGAACTACTTAGAAGAGTTCTACGCAGGATGGAATTAAAAAACAATGCTCAGCTATTATATTTGAGATTGGAGTTGGCCTTCTTTAGATTATCTCTTTTCTATCTTCAGTAACCATGTTCTTATTAATTCTAATTCAAATCTTTTAATGTAATCTTTTTCAAAATTAATTATTTGTACATACAAGTGGTCGTGTAACATAATACAAATTTTATTGTATTTGCAGGTTATCACCTCTTCTAGTTAGTTGGGTTAGCTATTACAAGAAATATTACAAACTATAAACTGCATGCATTACCTAATGTTTAAAATACCACTTTTTAATAAGCTTACTAAAAGTTGTTTTGTAGCAGCTAGCTAGAGAACGGCCATCACCACTTTTGGTGGAACGCAAGCTGGAGATAGAGGTGGTCTCTTCTAGAAAAATTTGTTTATCACTGATATTTACAATGGCTCATATCAGTTGCCTATGAAGACATTGAATTAGCAGTTGTGGTATAATAACAAAAATGCACATATAAGCATCATTGCATATAACTATCGCATTAATAGCCTTTATTGACCGATGGTTAATAAATAATTTCTTTCTTTGTTTTGAAGGAACAAAAGAATTACAAACCTTTTCATTAATCCTATCATTGTTGAACATGGAGCATGATGGCTACCTTTTACTTTATGCAAGAGGTATTACAAAAAAATAGATGGTAGTGAGGAACCGTACATGATTCTGGGTGGGCTTGTGGCATTAGTCAAGGCGAGCTTTAAAGTTGAAAAGTATTGTTGCTTGAAGTACGAAAAGAAATTGAAGAAGACCTTTAAAGAAAAAAAAAAAGAGCCAGAAGCTATGCAGAAAGATTTTGATAACCAGTGAGCAACTTAAAAGCTACAATGTGAAATATTATCTGAAAAAAACTACTTATTCAAGAACTTCAAGATCTTAGAGATGAGTAGGAGGTTTTTGTTACTTTTATCACAACTTCATCTTAGTTACTCTTTGTTATTTTTAATTTAGATATTTTTTAGATTACAATATAAAACTTCTATTATATTTATGTTATTATTATGTTGGTGTAATTGAGATAATATTGTATATTAATAGAAATTTAGTATTCCAGATAATGACTTTGTAGAGTTGTATTTGATTGTAGAAAAGGTTGTATTTGAGTGTATCAAAGGTTACATTTTAAAGTAATAAAGGTTGCTTTTAAGCTAGCAAAGGTTGCATTAGCATATAAAAAAGGTTTTCATCACAAAAAGTTGCATTTGAATAGGAAATACAACCTTTTAAAAAAAGTTGCATTTATCTAATAAAAAAGTTGCATTAGGTCTAATGCAACTTCACCTAATGCAGCTTTTGGTAAAAGATTACATAAGACCTAGTATAATTTTTTTCAAGGCCTAATGCAACTTTTTATCAGGGTTGAAGTTGCTTCATTTTCTTGTAGTGCAACGAACTTCTAATCTTGTCCAGAATAGTATATCGATCCTGAAAATAGTAGTTATACATAAAATAATGGGAGGTCACTAATTTAACCGGTATTTGTGCACTTGTTTACTAGTTTATATGTGATTAGCAAACCGGTGTGAGTTCGTGTGGTGAACAAGTTTAGTTTGCATGTGAATTATTGCTAGTTCACATATAATCGGTTTTATCATTTCCAGAAACATTAAAACTCATATAAAATAAAATTAGGGATTCATTGGGTCAGCATTTTTTTTTCATATCTACCATTATAATGGTTATGTCTAGATTATTTAATATCATAACATTGAAAAAGATGTAGGCTAAGATAGAAAAGACTTACAACTCTTTTTTTATATGTGTAAATGTTTGAAAAATATGAAGATGTGTTGAAACATATGTATCCAATTTAATATCTTACATATGCAAAAATTTAAAACATTGTCACTTCTAATATTTTGTGTTTCTATCGTTTTGTATGTTGGGCACGAGCTACGAGATCTGGAGCAGAGTTGGGCTTGTTTAAAGGAGCCTGGAGTGTTTGTTGGGCTTTACGGGGTTAACGTCTAGGCCAGGACAAGGCCTGACGCATCCTTCAACTTAGCTGATGGGTTTGCATCCTTCAACTTAGATATTAGGTCTCTCATGTTGCGGTTGGGCTTACAAATAGCTACTGAATCTTGAAGATAATAGGCTTAGTTGGTTAAGAAGGTTGTGGAATTTTGTGTATCTAGGGCGTTATAAAGGAAATCTGGATTTGGAATCTCAGACTTCTTCACCAAAGTCTCTCTCATCTCGTGTTCTTTGACTTAGAACATTCACAATGGATTTCCTATATGTGTTAGTTATATTATAAGGAATTTTGTCAGTGGTTTTGAGTGGTTGTGATGGAGGTGAGAGAAAATGTTACTGTTTATCTGTAATATACGGAACACTATTCACCTCTTATAAATTTTTTAATATTTCTGAAAATGATTGTGAGTGAAGAAGTGAGAAATGTAATGATAAAGGTATAAAAAATATTATTTAATTGAAAAGGACGGAGAAAACCAGAGATTTTTAGTGTAATTATATAGATAGAGGAAATGATTTCAATGTGAATGCTCTTAGACCAGTCTTCACCTTATTTTTATCTCTCTCTAGCTTAGGGTTTAGTGTTAATGTTGATTTAGGCGTTAAGATCTTTGTAGTTCTAAATCCTATTGTCGGTTAGATCATTTGAGAGTGTTAATAGATGATCCAATAAGATGTTAAAGAGTTATTGTGTAATCAGTTGTAATAATCAAAGTTCTAAGTTCTTGATCCATGAAGTTTGACATGGTATCAGAGCTTCAAAGCTCCAATCTAAGTGATCTTTCGCTGACATTGGGTTTCAAGGTTACCGTTCTTTGTGTTCTTGGTGTTTTGGTTCGGATCTAGGGCTTTTTGGAAGTTTCGATTTGAAGTGATTTTGGTTGAAACCATACAGATTTGCTAATTTACGGTTCAATCAAGATTAGGTGTGTTATATCATATTTGAAGGTGACTAGTGATTTAAGGTTCGAAACCCTAACCTAGGGTTTGTGGAATGAGTTTATATCAGGATTAAACAAGTTTGGGTGTTGATTTGCATGAATTGGTGTCCTAAACTGAAACGTGCAAAATGATTAGTGAAGCCCTAAAATCCTAAGTGAAGTGAAGGTTTCAGGTTGCTTGGTTCGTTCGCCAGCCTATATTCAAACCCTAAGTGGAGGTTACAAGAAGCTGTAACATGGTCTGTTTCGTTCTGATTTTTTTTACACTGAAAGAGTTTCTTCAACTCTCTTAAATGACGAAGTACCCTGTAAGAATCCCTTATCTATTTTTTTCTAAAATTAATGTCAACTGCAAGAAGTTATTATGTTAGACACTTTCTGGCTGGCTAGTTGGACCAGTTTTGTCTATCATGAGAGACATACAATCGTTTTTTGTTTCATATAAAATGTTGTAGTTATGTGCTCTTGACTTATTTTGTGAATTCTATTGTTTACTGTTTTGTTCATTGTGTGTTTTTTTGCATATGTGTAAATTGTTTTGGAATGGTAGGATGGTCGTCTTTCATGGTTGATTCTAGATCTATTGTTTTTTTTTTTTCACTAAAGTGTTGATTGAATTGCAAGGTTATTAATCTATTGATAAATGAAAAGAATTCGAGTTCACCTTTACAATTTTTTGTTTCTCTATCTTCCTTTAGAACTCTTTAGAGTCATAGAAGATCTAGGGTTTTTCTTTGTAGTGTAAATCTGTTAAATCTCATTTGTATGATTGTCAGATCATCTTGTTGGTGATTGATTTTTTAGAGTTTACAAAGGTTGTAAGTTTGTGAGTTTTTGGTATAAAAAAATCTGACTCGTTTTTGTTGTTTTTGAAAGTCTCAGTTTGATTGTTAATTTTATTATTTTTGTGTTGAATCAGATATTTTGAAGATTCGTTTGTATTTGTATATGTTGATGTTTTTAGGGTACACTTGAGTTGGTTTCTATTTCAAAATTTCTTGTCTAAATTACTGATCTTTTTGTTCTAGATTGAGAGTTGTACTATTGATTTGTCTTCGTTTTAAATACAAGTGTGTCTTTTTTTTTTCTTTCTGTATTTTCAATTGTACTTTGTAGAGTTTTGATATTGATAATAACAGTTTTGGTTTAAAAAATTTTGTTTGAGATCCTGGTGAGTTGACTTCTTTTTTTTTTAGTTGGGGTCGTTTTGGGCTATCTTAGTTCAAATTTAAAGCTGCAAGGGTTCTTGTAGTAAAGGCGCCATTGATTTCATTAGTTAGGGTCATCAGTTTGTGTTTATTAAAAAAAAAAAAATTAGATCGTTATCAATTCCAATGTCTCCGAGATTTTTAAGTAAAAGAACTATTTTTTGAAAATTTTTTAAACTAGATGGTCAGTTTTGTTTCGGTGTATTAGAGGTTGAATTCTTTTGGTCATGGTGTTACTTTTTATGTGACTCAAAATTTAGAGAAAAAGGGAAACTGTTTTGTTTCTTCATTTGTCTAATTAGATTGTGTTTTGGTGGTGTGGTTTCTGTCTGGTGTACACCCTTAACCTTACTGTGAGCGTTTCCTTTAAACTTTTTTGATCTAGGAATGGTTTTTTTTGTTTTTTTCCTGTGTTTGTACAAAGTCTTCTGGTAAAATTGTGTTTTATTTAAGTAATAGGTTTTTTTTTCTTGTTTTGTTTCGTCTAGTTGCGTTGTGCGTGTAATTTTTTTAGTTTTTTTTGTTCGTCTTTATATATTTTTTAAAGTTTTTTGAATTTTTTTTTTTTATTTTAAAAAAAGTTATGTAGTAATTTAAAGTTTATTATTGTTGTCAAGTCTTCCTTTGGTTGTGTAATTCAATTTTTTTAAACAATAAAAAAATTTTTTTTGATTTTTGCCGTGTTTTGAGGGTTTTTTTTGTTTTAAAAAATGTACATGTGGTTGTTTGCCCGTTGTGTAAAAATTTGTTGTTGACTAGCGAACGTGTGGTTAAATTTTTTAGTTGTAGTTGTAAAGGTTAGCCTTACTATTTTTCCGTTGTGTTTTTTCTCTTGTGTGTGAGTTTTTGTTCTGTTTGAAAATCGGTTTTTGTGTTTAATCGAACTTGTTTGACGTTGTTTATAGTGGGGGTTTTGATTTTCTCAGACTTTTTTCTTAAAATTTTTTGGATTCATTTTATTTTTAAAAGCCGTTGATTTTTGTTCTTCAGTTGTTTTTTGATTTATAAGTTTTTGAATCGTGTTTCATTTTTGTTTGAGGCATCATGGTTGGGGTATTTTAAAAAAAAAATTTTGTTAGCATGTGTTGTTCTTGTAGAAAAATTATTATTTTAATGTCTGTAGGATTAAGCCCGTTTTTCCTAATAGCATTTTCTTTTAAGTCTCGTCAAAGGTTTTCTTGTCTTTGAATGTTGGTTTGTGGTTTTTATTCAAATATCTTTTTATGGGCTTATCCTTGTTTTTTTTTAAAAAAGGTCTTTAGTGTTAATTGTTTTGTGGTTTTTTGGGTTTTTAATCATGTTTTTTGGTTTATTCTTTGTTAATGGGTGAACTTAAAGTTCTTGGTTGTTTAAAAATTTTTTGGTACCCTTGCTTGGATAAACCCTATTTTTATTGCATGTTACACCGGTGGTTGCCCCAATAATTTTTTTTTGGATGGTAGTTGGTAATTTAAAAAATTCCCCCTCAAAGTTCTTTTATTTTATAAAAAATCCAAAATTAAATAGGGGGTTTACAAAAAATGAAGAAAAGAACCCCGGTTTTAAAAGTTCATTGACCCTTGAAAAGGTTGGTTACGCCAATCAACTTTTATGGAGCTGCATTTTGGGGAAATTGATTGATCAAATTAAATTTTTTTTTGTTGAACCTTTTTTTAAAAAGGTTGTGTTTCTATTCAAATGCTTTTTTTCTTAAAAACTTTAAAAGAAATTTTAATCATTTTTAAAAGACTTTTAAGTTTAATTAAGGAAATGAACCTTTTTTCCCTCAAAACCCTTTAAAAAAATCGAAGTAAATCAATTACACCAAAAAATTAACATAAAAAAAAGATAAATGTTAATACGAATTTTTAAAACTCTAACAATTTAATAAAATTTCAATGATAAAAGTAGCGAAAACCCTTTTCTCATGCAAAAAAACTTAAAATTTCAATGGTTTTTTTTTCCCCTGAAAATTTAAATGTGCTTTTAAATTTTGTTCATTAGTGAAATTTTTTTGCTGGTTTCACAACCTTTTTTTTTTTGTGGTTTTTCAATTCTTTTTTGATTTTTAAGCGTACTCTTTTCAATTAAAGTCGTTTAATGTTTTCCTAAACCAACCCGAAAAATGTTAGTTCCTCATCACCTTCCTTTTTTTTTATCTTTTTTTATACAAACCTCTTCATAAAGTCAAACGTCAGCTGTGTTTTTCATTATAATGAAAAAAAGATCAACAAATCACTACATCATCTGAGGTTTGTAATTATTATTTTTTCCCTTAAAAAAGAGAATAAATTTCTTTTTTAAAAGGAAACCAAAAACCCAAAAATACATTTGCTTGTTGATGAAAATCAAAAAAGAAAGAACACAACGGAACTATATAATACTGTGCTTTTTGTTTCTGCCACAATTGCTAAATGAGTGTTTTCATAGTAGATGATTTAAACCACTTTACAGGATGGTGATTTTAAAAAGTCAACAATACATGATTTTCTCTTTTTTTTAAAAAAAAATAGAAAAAACTTAAAAACTTTAAAATTTTCCCATTAAAGTGTCTCTTTGTACCAATGAAAACCCAATGGTTTTGTTAACTCAATTTAGGTTATAATTATGAAGCTTATTTGGCCCAGTTAATACTTAAACCAAAAACAACCAAATTTTAAGCGGACTTGAAAAAAAAAAAACTTTTTTTATAAAAAAAGAAAATATCACTAAAGAAATTACCCCCCCCCTTTCGGCGAAGCCAAAGTGTCGCGCTATTATCGATCCCTGCCCCGGCTCTCGTCAAACCCCGCGTTGATCATTTTAAAGTTGCGGTTGGGGTTTTTAACAAGCAATAGCGGCAACATATATCCGCTAAAGGTCCCTTAACCCTTTAAACCTGCCACATAAATCTTATCCAAAAGTTAACCCCCAATGCGGGGGACACGTTATAAATCCCGGGACGCGCCGTCGTCGCTAAAATGAGAGTCCCCAGTCCCTAAAAGCGCTGTTTCTCCCCCTTCTTTTTCCCCCAAAAGTCGCTGGCACCATCGGAGACCCCCTTTTTTCCCCAAATCGGTTGTTTAACTCTCTTTATGTTAAATTTCTTATCTACATTATTTTTATTCATTTTTATAGGCTTTAATTTTGCGCGTTTTTGTGTTTTTTTTTTGGGGAAAACTCGGATCCCCACCTCTCTTTTTCCCCGGTCACCACCATCTTTTCCCCGGCACCCCTTTCTCCGCGGTCTTGTTTCCTTGAAACTTAAAAAAAGGTTAGTTTTTATTATTTTTTTTGTTTAAAAATTGTTAATTTTTTGTTTAGGTATGTAAAGTGGTGGAGGTTAATTTTTGTTGAAAAAGTAAAATTTTGGTGTGTTGGTGAAAAGTGTTTGTAAAATCTATGTTTTGTGATGTAGGTGTTGAAAGAGGATTTTTGTATGAAAAATATATAATGTAGGTGTGTTTGGTGAAAATGTGTTTGAAAAAAATCTATGTATTTGTTGATGTAGGTTTGTAAGGATGAATTTTTGTATGAAAAAAGTTAATGTAGGTGTGTTTGTGAAAAATTTTAATAGGAAATCTATGTTTTTTTGTGTAGGTTATGTAAGGATGAATGTTTATGTGTATGTAGTCTTGAAAAATGTTATAGTGTATGTTGTATGTGGTGTATGAAATTGATGAACAATTGTGCATCTTTGTTTGAAATTTGGAAAAAAAATGTGATGCTAGTATGTTGTTATAAGTTGAAAATTTGTTTTGGTAGTAAAAATTATGTTTAAATTTTATGTTTCCATGTTTGGTTATTTTTTAAAAAAAAAAAGTTTAATTTGTTTTCTCATGTTTATTTTTTAGGTTTGAAAAAAAAAAATTTTAAATTACAATTTGGTGTTTTTGTGTATTTTTGAAAAAAAAAGTTAACTTTGATAATTTCTATTTTTATGAAAGTTTGAAAAAAATATTATTAGTTGGAAATACCCCTTAAAAAAAAACATCATTTAAACCATAACAAAAAAAACCCCCAAAATTAAAAATTTTTTAAAAAAAACCTCCCCCAAAAAAAATTTTTTTAAAAATTTTTATTTTTAAAAATAAAAAAAAAATTTTTTCCCCTGCTAATAAATTAGTCGCCCGAAATTTAAACCATTATAAAGAACTTTAAAGCTTTAAAAAGGGCCCCAGTTTGATTATATTTTAAACAAAAGGGGTTAAAAAATCCGCCCGAAATTGTTTAAAATTAATTTAGGTTGTCCCCGTTTAACGGGGGATGCTTTTTAAATATTTTTTTCATTTAGGGTGAATGGGATTACAGTTTGTTGTTAAAAAGGATTCGGTTTCTTTTCTCTTTGCTCCTCGGGTATATTCATTACATATTATTTGGGGAAAGAGGAATGCTGCCGAATTTTTCTTAAAATAAACAATCATGAAATGCACTTACATATAGTAAGGTTTTAAAAAAGTGGGTTTAGCAGCCTACCCTTGTCTTGTTGTTTAAATTTAGATTTTTTTTCAGTTGCATAATGACTTACGATAAATTTGGGATTGATTCCCACTTTTCCCCTCATACAAGAAAAGGACTCGAGTCTTTCATCAAGATGTGAAAAAGAGTGATAAAAAACGAGACGAATTAGATGTGTGTAACGTAGTAAAAATTCGGCTTAATGGGAATGGCAATATGAACGCCATTTGGGTATTAGAATTTTTTGGAAAGGGTTTTCGAAGGGACCTATATGTGGAAACGACTCCATTTTGGGGAAGAGACGATGTTGGCACAAAATAGTATGGGAAATGTTATTGAAGCTTGGGGGGAGGTTGGAGAAGATAATATGTTAACCAACAGAACTGAAGGGAGATAGTAGCGGTGTTCGTGATGATTTTGAGTTGGTAAAGGAAGGTGAAACATAATTATACCCTGGTTGTACTAAGTTTTCTTTATTGATTTTTAGCAAAGCTTTGAATATAAAGGATATGACCATTTGACTAATGAAGCATTTGATCAAATCTCTTTTGTTGCGATTTTCGATGCCAGAGGGCCACAAGTTTTTGTTTATGTGCAAAGAAGCTTTTAAGAAATTGGTTTGATATGAGTGATAGCGTGTGCACAAATGATTGTGCTTCTTTTGGAAAAAGAAAACGAGCCCTTGAAAAATTTTGCCCCCTTTGAAAAGAGAGTCGTGGTCATAAAGACAAAAAGGCCGAAGGGGTCGTAAGGTTTTACGATATTTCCTTTGACCCCTAGTACGACGTTTGTTTTTTAAAAGGACAAACAAAAGAATGATTTGGTATAGTACGGACGACGGAAGATGGGACTTTTTCGTCATCCAAAATTGATGGATCTTCATGAAACTTTGATAAAAAATACCCAAACTTGCGAGGACCCGAATTTCTGCGGGCTTTCAGCTGACGGTTTTATCATTTAACAACGGGAGGGTCCTTAACTCATAGCACGTGGGGTTTTACTCAACATCAATCTGCTCCATGGTTTGCAGCGAGAGTCCCTTCTGTTGACCTTGTTGATTCCCGGCCCTAAATCACCGGGAAAAACATGGGCGTTTTCCTGACCGTTAGTATGGTTTAACCAATTGTGTCAGCAGGTAAGTACTAAAGAGCAGCAAAAAAACGTACTTACTGAAGGGGGCGTTGTTATGGCCATAAATAATTTCCAGCCCCTATAGTTATCAGTTGGAGGGTCAAGCTACATGGGGATGCCCCAATTGCAACCCGACACTCCTTCAATCGGCAAGGTAATGGCTGCCCAAATTGAAAGACAGCCAAATGCGCGGTCCAACTTGAAAAACCCAAAATTCGGCCGGCACAGGCTGAAACATCGGGTGGAAGTTCTTAAGCCCCCCCCAAAGTATCATTTAAATCCGTGATCGAATACTTTTTTTTCGTTTATAAAAAATGTTAAAATACCGATGGGTTTTGGGTCTAATTCAGTAGAGATGACGAAAAAAAATGCTAACATTCCCGGGGTTTAAAAATTTATGACTGATACCCTCATGCAACGTTTTATACCCATTGGAGTTAGAGGGTTTTTGACCAAAGACACATTACGCCGATGTAGACCTTTGTTTTCTTTAAGAACTTTGCTTAGAACATATGGGATGATTGAGAAGCGAAGGATGAATTTTACCTTTTTATGCAGTTAGAGATGATCTATCCACCTGCATTCTTTGATTTTATGGTTCATTTTCTTGTGCATTTTCCCGATGAGGCGATTGGGAGGTCAGTAGCTTTTAGTGGTGTTCATTTAAAAGTAATGAAAAAAAAAGAAATAGTCAAAAACCGGGAGGCCGGAAGGTTGTTGCTGAAGGGTTTTGGCTTGAAGACGCTCTAACATTTTGTTAATGTACTTCAAGATGTTCAACTAAGTTCTTTTGCCCAGATAGAAAAGAGGATGTCGTTGTGAAAAAAAAAAGTTAGTGTGTTTGAGTCCAAATGTTCCTGTTGGCGCAAAAAGGGGCAAACTCTATATTCATCGAAAAAAACGAGTTGGAATGGTTTTCCTTGAAAAAGCCAAAGTCAGGGAGTACTGAGTGAGTATTTCTATCTTTTAACTTTTTATAATTTTTAATTAGTATTTTTCATTCTCTGCTTTGTTAGTGATCAAATGAGTGAATTCAAAACTAAAATCCCCCAAAGTCTTTAAAAACCCCATTTCGGAGGGTTTCACCTAAGGTATAATAATAATACATATAACACGATTTCTTACTTTGAGGTAAAACAATATAACAAACATTATTATCTCTATTTGTTAGGTCCATTCGAGAAAACACAAAATTCTCTAGAAATTTCCCCCCAGAGTTGTATGCTCTTTAATTTTGCGAAAATGATGTTTACTTTCATGCTTGCGTAGTCAACGTGTTGGTTTAAGGGGCATTTACGTGATGCAAAAATACGCAACGCAAAACTTGGGTGGAAGTGGTTGGGAGAACGGTGTAAAATTTTTGGCCAATAGAAGAAAAAATTGAGTTCATCATACAAATGATTATTCAATGTCCTATTTTGGTTTTAAGTGGTTTGATACTCGAAGGGGTGTTTAAACCATGACAATAATATCACCCCGTATAAGCACCGAACTGAATGGGACAAAGACGATCAACTTATATTTGCTTTGCAAACCAAAAAGGGGTTTTTTATCCAAAAACCGTATCGAAACCAAAGAATAAAAATAGGTGGGGGAGTTGAAAAAGTTAATCATAAAAATTTGGGATACCTTAATTTATACCACACAAAAGGGGTTTAAAATGCTAATAAAAGGGTTAGAAGTACTGACGTTTTATCTGACTGTTAATTGTCATTGACTTGACCCCAAAACTTTCAAATTGGATCTTCTTCTCATGTTACTGCGGGTGAGCCCTTGTTTAAGTTGATCCCCCCAAAGGCTGCCCTGTGAAATGTTTGAGGTCGAGACTGATTGTGATGGGGATCCCCATTTTTGGGGTTGTTAAAAAAAAAGTTATTTTTAATTTTTATTAAAATTTATTTGATAAACACTTGTTTAAATATTTATCTGAATATGAGTTTAAATTGTTTTCTTTTAAATTAAATTTTTATTAGTATACATGCTGTAACTTTTAAGTTTTTGGAAATCATTTTTTTGGTCGTGGGGGAAAGGGGGGGAGGCGCGGGGATCACCGCCTCCAATCTTTTTTTGAGAGGCCGCACGAGCTTTTGGTAAGTCTTTTAAAAAATTTTTTTTAAATTTTTTATTTGAAAATTATAAAAAGTTTTTTTAAAATTTTGGGGTTTTTAAATTTTTTTAGTTGTTATGTTTTTATATTTTTAAAAGTTGTTACTAATTATTTATGTTTTAAATTTCAGCGACCCCCAAGAGGGTTAGGGGAAAGCCAAAAATGAAAAAAAATCGTCGTAGGGTTTGGCGGGGGGGGGGGGGGGGGATCCCTGACTTTAAAGGGATGTCACGTTTACCCCGTTGGTGAAGGAAGGGCTGTTTCAAGAGAGGCTGGTTTATTTATGTGGGGTACATCCCCTTCGATAAAGTTTGGGTGGGAGAAGTGGCACAACCGTACAAGGATGCGCTCATGAGCCACCCGAGGGTAAATAAATTTATGATAATCCACTTCCCGGTTGTTAGACTTAATTTTTTAATAAAATTTTAACTTTTCTTATTGATTTTGAAAGCGCAAGGGCTACCCTCCTAACTGGGTTTAAGTGTCGACGGATTTTTAGAGGAAAAAAAAATCAACGATGCGAGGCTAACAAAAGGGTGTCCCCGGCAAACAAAAATTCCCCTTTCCGCGGGGGGACGGGGTCTCGGTAGACAGCCTACAAAAAGTGATTTTTTTAATAGGTTTGTGTAAGCTTTTGTTTATTTTTTGTCTAAATTTAAATTTAATGTTTAAAAGGATATGATTGGTACCCAGTACGCAAAAAAAACCCCAGGGAAAGGGGGGGGGCATTGGGGTTTACCCGGGTTTCCGAACAAAAAAACTTAAGTATTTTTTTTTAAGTATATTTTTCTATAACAAACAATATATTTTATAAATATTATATATAGAGAGAGAGAGGAGAGAGGAAAAATTTTTTAATCATCTTCGTAATTAAGCTGAATTGAAGAGGCCACAAACGAGTGGCACGGTGATGGTCCTCCGCTTGCCCCCTTTCAGGAAGCCTTGGGGGAGGGAGGTGGTACCGGGGGGGGGATAAAAGTCTTCAATACGCCCCCCAATTTGTCGGCTTCCCAACTGAGACTCAAAAACCCTTTTCTCAGGGTAAATACACAATTTAAAATGATAACGAAAGTGTGTTTTCCTTTTTAAATATATGTTGCTAGGTTAATTAAAATGCTAATATACGTTTTGTTATTTTTATTTTAGGGATTTGTTGACAATTGTTCCAAAGCTGGTTTTTGAATTGACGACTACCTAAGTTCAAAAGGAAAAGCACGGCCAAAAGCGATGAGTTTTTTTAACCCTTTTTTGATAAGAAGAAGATGAGAAGATTAGGTGATTTCAAGTTGGTTGTTTTTTTTTTTCGTTTTAGGATGATTATGGGACTTAAATGTTGTTTATTTTCTTTATTCTTTTGTATTGTTGTTGGAGTTTTAAAAATTAGAATGAAATTTTTTCCAGGTTGCGGTTTGATACAAGTTGCGTTTTTTTGGGGAAAAAGGTTTGGGAGTTTTTTTAGTTTTGTTAAAAAAAAAATTTCTTTCGGGACAGGGCGTGCCCCTATTGGTAGTCCGCCAAAACCACTAAAAACAAAATGGGCATTAGCGGCGATATTAACCTTTTGGGGACAGCCGGCCCAAAAGTGCCCAGTAGTAGGGCGCGCTTTAGCGGGGACGTGTCGCCGCTAAAGGCATTTTCGGCACGGGGGCCAATAGCGGGGGACGCCGTCGCCCACAAACCTACCCTTTTTTTTTGGGTTGGTAAAATTTCTGTGGAAAAACAGGGGAACAAAAAGAAGTAATCTGAAAAATTGGCCCCAATCAAGGTGGTATCTTTTATGAGGAGTGTTCGAAAAATAAATTACCTTAACGGATTGATTTAAAAAACAACCCTCGATATCCACGCTTATAAAGAAGTTACAACCACACGAAAGAAAAATTTTTTGTTTAGCTATAAAAATTTTTTGTAAAAATCTTGTTTGTGTTCTTTTAAAAAGAATTTCCCGTTGAGCTTCCCATAAAAGATCTCTTTCTAAGGTCATGAGCCTTACCAAGTGGGTACCTTTTCATTGGCAATTCATTTTTATCTATAGTCGAAATTAACATTAAATCCATCTTTAAAAAGTCGAAATAATTTTTTCCCTTTTTATTTGTTTTTAAAATTATCTATGAAATCAAGGTTAAGCAAGTCATTGATGCAAACAATTTTGATTGATGGTGGGCGTAAACACAAAACATTAACAGTTAAATAAAGGAATTCTTATTGAATTTACGAAGTGCGAAAATCTAAATAGTTCCTACACTTGTTAGGTTCAAATTTAAATGGTTTCTATCTGATCTTCTAAATTTTATTTTTTTAAAAGGACTTAAAGTTAAAAAAAAGAAAAAATGAGTTGACAGATACGGCAAAACATTCCCACATGCAACTTCCAGCTGAGAAAAGAAGTAGAACCCTCCCTTTAAAAAATATTCTATGTTTTTTTATACAAAAGAAAAAAAGGGAATTTACTTGCAGTATCTAACTACATGCGCCTTTTAAAAAAAAAACAAATTTATGTAAAAAGAATAATTTTTAAGTGCTAATTCATTAAGAAATAATGTAATTACCACAGAAAGCATATATACTTTGAAAGCATATAAAACATGAAAGATATTAAAAGGTGATATTAACTTAGGCATTTATAGTTTGTTAATTTTTTATGAAAGAAAGATAAATTAGTCAAAGCTTTTAAAAAAATTTAAAAATGAAAAGGGCGTATTGGGTTTTTTGATATTTTATTTTAAAAATTTTTAAGCTGAAAAAGGAATTATATCATTAGACAAATTTTAAAAATGAAAAAAAAAAATACTCACCGGTCCCCACCTATAAATACCCTTATACAATTCAACTTTCATCCTCACCTCTCTTTATTCTTAAAAAAACCCAAACAACTTCCTACTAATTTTCATAAATGCAACAACATCAGATTATCGAAGATCCCGGATTCGCTCCAAGCTTCATTATTTTTCTTCGACGTAAAAAATTGAGCGGGCGCCAAAAGGATTTGCGAAAAAAGGGCAGCTCATTAACAAAAACGGGACCTTGATGGCCAAGATTTCGAGTTCTCGTAGTGTTAAGCCATGAAGAGACCGTTTTCAAGTGGAGTTTTCAAACGTGATCTTTTGGAAAGATCGTCAAAACACGAGCCCTTAGAGGATTCTTCTTCGTATTCGTCATCGAAGCTGAGAAAGGAAAGTCCAAGTTCTAGAATGAAATGTAAGAAAAGGGGTTCTACGGGGCTGGATGAAAGGGGATATTCCGGTTTTTTTGGGCGAAGCAAAAGCGAAAAGTAAAGGGGATAGTTTGAAACAAAAACGGAGTTCGGGTGAGGTAACGAAAGTCGGGGGGAGGTGGAAGGCGCAAACGCCGGTTCACAGAAACAATTTTACTGCAAAGAAGAGCGGAAAATGAATTCGGAAAGAGGAAATGTATCTACCTTATAGAAAGGATCTTGTAGGATTGTTTGCAGGGAAAAAAATATTTCCCTTTAGTTAAGATTATGAAACACAAGTTTTGCTTTGGTGTTTCATGTAACCATTGAAGTTGTAAATATATTATTGAATGAGTTTCTGAATCATTATTTATCTTAAACGATCAAAGAGTTTTGTATCTTCTCTAGAACGGAATCCAGACTTCATGATTAAATATACGTTACATTGTTTTTTTTTTTCTTTTTTAATTGGCAATATTGCTTCTACTCTATTACATTAATAAACCTAATTTAATTCCTTTGACCAAATTTAGATGTGAGAACTCCCTTTAAGAGGAGCCTCTACCAAGTGGTCTATTCCACATTGGCATCCATTACATTCTTAATTATACTTTTTACAATTATGGGTTTGATTGTTCAGTTATGCCTCCTTGATATACTAATAAAAATTATGATAGAATATTTTGTTGGATATGATTAAATGATCCTCTCTCTGGCTCGAAAGCTTAAGAAGTTCGTCATAATGTGTAAGTAGATGAAGTGTTTTGACTTGTTAGTAGATGTGGATTTACCAATTCGTAAGTTGGCTTGCTATTTAACTTAGTAGATGTGGAAATGTAACATTTATCAATTAGTAAGTTGACTTGCTATTTAACATATGTTATAAACTAATGTGGTTTTGTGTAACCTAAGAAGCCTCTAACATGTGGCAAGACTCATTAAGGGCCAAAATTTCACCAATTAATCATAGACATGTATCAATGACTAATGATCATAAGACTTGTTATTCACTCGGTAATCACCAAGGAAATCGGGGAGCCATCACTGATTTCATTTTCCATATTTCTTTCTCTTCTCTCTCTCTTGTTTATATCATCCATTTGTTTGTTCCAACTGCTTCCTGATCACCGTCTGCCGCCCAACTACTAACATTGCGCCCCTAACTAGCTAGTAGAATGTAATTTTCTCTCTTTACCTCATTGACAGATCTGTCTGTATGTGTATGCAATTGTTTTCTTATTTCATAAGTTACAAAGGAACTCAGATCCGGACACTTCTGCTGCAAAATCGGCGCGGTGAATAGGTGTGGGTACATTCCAGTGATGGACAACTTTTTGTATCATCGTCACGAGCTTTGCTTTTCCAGATTTGCGTTCCCCTTTTATCCCTTTGAGTAGGCGAAGTGGGTTCCAAGAAAGTGAATGTTTTCGGGTGGCGTGGGGTTCAAGATCAGCTAGCTACAGTGATTGAACTTAAGAAAAAGGGCTTGCTTCATGGTTGGTAGTGTGTAAGTTATGTGGCAAAAGGAGGAGAATGCGGATCACCCTTTTATCCCTTTGAGTGGACTGAAGAAAGTTTTGTTTCGTTTTGTTGTTTCATGCAACCATTCAAGTTGTAAATATCTTTGAATGAATTCTGGATCATTTTTTTATATTAAATCATCAAAGACCCGTAGCGCTTTTAATCAGTGTTTTGAAACTGGACTAGACCAACTGGTCGGACTAAGAACTAGGGTCTGGTCGGTCCGTTTATACTATCAGACCGATTTGAGTGGAAATAGTCGGAAATTGATTCTGAAAATTGTAATATCCATATTATGATGGCAGGTCACTAAACCAGTATTAATACACATGTGATGTATGTTTATTAATGGTAATATACGAATTCTTTAGGGTTGAAGAACTCGTAGTAATGAAGAGAGAGGAGGGACGAATTTGATGTGATGTTATGATTGTCTAACCCTAATACCTCTCTTGTAATCTCCTTACACTACAAGAATTATATACCATTAGCGGCGACATGCCAAATGTCGCCGCTATTGGTCAATCGCGTCCCGGTATCTGAACAAACCCAGCCATTGATCCTTATCTTGATCCAACGTTTGGGAATTTAACAGGCAATAGCGGTGACGAACATCAGGTATTAGCGGCGACAGGTTGTCTCCCCTAAAACTCTATGTCCCACGTTAAACCCAAGCCAGTCAAATCTTATCACTGATCTAACGTTGGGGGAGATCAACTCAATAGCGGCGGCACTTAAGACTAATAACGGCGACACCGTGTCGCCGGTAACGTGAAACTGTTGCACGACCCTATACAGCAGGATTTTCTCCTCCTTCCTCATTTTTCCCCCGAAACGCTTCCCTCTACTGACGGTATCGACCCATTATTGCCCAAATCGGTTAGTTTAAGTTTGTTTTTTTTAATTTCTTCTCTATTTGTTATATACATGTTATACTTTTTAATTTTTGTGTATTTTTGTGTTTATGGTAGAGAAATCGGATCACCGCCATCACTTCTCCGGTCACCCCCATCATCTTCCGGTCACCACCTCGTCTTCGCGGTCTACATCTACTTTGAACTTGAAATTACGGTTAGTTTTACATGCATTTTTTTTCAAAGTTTAGAAATTGTATAATTTTTGGTTTAGGTATGTTATTGTGTATGTAAGGATGTATGTTTGTATGTAAATGTGTATATGTTAGTAAATGTATGTGAAAATGTATAATATAGGTGTATTTGGTGAAAATGTGTATATGGAAATCTATGTATATGTTGTATGTAGGTGTATGTGTGTATGTAAGTCTATGAAATGTATGTATGTAGTGATATGTTAGTATGTATGGTGTATGTAAATGATGAACAATTGTGCATGTAAATGTTTGCAATTGGTGTAAAATGTGTATGTTAGTATGTATGTTTGTATAAGTATGCAATATGTATGTAAGTATGTAAAATTTTATGTTTTTGGTCAAAATGTGTGTTTGTAAGTATGTATGTGTAGTGTAGTATGTAAATGTGTCTTTATAAGTATGTATGTGTGTTGGTAGTATGTTAATATGTGTGTATAAAGTATGTAAATGTGTGTATGCAAGTATGTATAAAGTATGTGTTAATGTGAGTAAATTATGTTTAAGTTTCATGATATCTATGTTTATGGTTATGTTTCAAAAAATTTGTTTAAGTTGATATTTCTATGTTTATGTTTAGGTTTGAGAAAAAAAATATATTTAAGTTGATAATTGAATGTTTATGTGTAGGTTTGAAAAAATAATGTTTAAGTTT
>CAMTDV010000515.1:0-46499 GCA_947069175.1 Scalesia atractyloides | reverse complement strand
GGTGTGTCATGTGTTATGAAAATAATTAATTTATTTATTTAAACTTGTGCCATGCCACATCATGACCTAAACTTAGATTGTTTTTATTGTTGTGATTTGCTTATTGCCTTTTTGTCAAATTATATCAAACTCATACATTAAGCCCATCAGTTCCTCGTGGGAGACGAGTAGAACAACGCGTGCTTCAAATCAAATTCATTATTGTTCATGTGTGTATCATTGAGTTTATATTGTTTGTAGTTGTGTCATTCATATTATCATGTTTATGCAATTCAATCATCAGGCCCCTCAGTTCCTCGTGAGAGACGAGTTGAGCATCGCGTGCCTCTAATTGTTCCATTATTATTCATGAGTGTTTCATTTAATATCTTATGATTGTCGATTAAGTTACATCTATTTTTACTCATGTTTGGTTGTGCACATATTTCATAATCAATTTAAATAAATTTGTTCAAATGTTTTCCATAGGATTCACTCGCCAACATTATGTTGATCCAAAAACCCTTTTACACATGATACAGGTGAACAGGTTGAAGCAAGGAACATAGGATATGCCTTAGAAGAGAACAAAGAAGTTTAGATTGTTAGTTAGATCATGTTGTAACTTTTATTGTAAAAATTCTATTTAATTTGTATTAATGAATATGAAACGCTTAATAAATGTCATGAGCTTTGATGATAACCCAATCATGCCCCGATCACCTTATCCGCTGCGGGTCGGGGTGTGACAGATTGGTACCAGAGCCATGACTATAGGGATATAGGATAGGTTATTAGACCCTTAGAGCCTATACTATAGTCTGCCTAAATTTTAATTGATTAGGTGGTTACATACAAACTTGTGATATTTATTGTTTCATATTTGTTTACATTTCAGTCAAACATACATGCTTATATACATATTCATTATACATATATACATATTCATTATACATATATCGATGTTCATGTATTCAATTTATTTTCATATTCTCATTATCCAAAGATTTTGTGCAATTTTCAAATCTCATCAAAGTAAGTTCTGCGACGGGCATGTAGTAACTGGAAGGGTACAAGTACCGGTAGTCGGAACGTCCTGTCTAGGCTGGCATTCGTATAAATCCAATATAACAGACCAGTTTGCCTACCTGGGGACCAACGATGAGAGTACGAAGGACCTATTAGGCCAAAGCATGCCACACCAAACGTCGTTCGAACTAACCCTACTTTGAGTTGTCACCGTGTCTACACCTGGACACATTCCGAATATCACATGTTGTATACATATTTCTCGATTTTCTCCGGGTTTTTGTGTACGCAACCTGGCAAACCCGTGCGAACCATATGAAAAACCGGTATTCATGGGGGCCCACATGATTACACAGGTAAAGTATGGCGGCATGTAGGGCCTAACAGCGAGCAAAACCCAAGACATCCAATGGATGTAGTAATTTATTTATCTATAATTATTTTATGAATGTTCATTCCTAATGCGACCCATGAACCCAAAAGCATCCAACTCATACTCTTGTCATGTATTCCTTGTAGATGTCTTCTAACCTCGCCCGTAGGAAGACGAGAGCAAGAAAAGCCCGCGAGCGCATGGCTGCCTTAATCACTCAACAAATGGCTGCCGTAATACCCAACATTGTAATCCAAGTTCAGCAAGCACTCACCGCAAATCCTGTCCATCAAGCAAACCAAAACATTATCAACTCTCCCCCAAATACCACTAAATGCACCTACAAGCATTTCAAATCATGCGACCTTCCGAAATACAAAGGGACTGAAGGCGTCACCGCTCTCCTCCATTGGTTTGAAGAAACAGAGAACACATTTCTAAATTGCGATTGCCCTGACGATCGCAAAGTGCGATATGCTACCGGTCGATTATATGGGATAGCACTTACTTGGTGGAACACAGAGAAGGCCAAACGAGGTGTGGAAGATGCTATGTCCTTAACTTGGAACGAATTGAAGGAAATCATGACCAGACGATTTTGCCCAAGGAGCGAAATCAAGAAGTTAGAAGATGAATTCTACTCATTGAAGCAAGTGGAAGGAGAACCACATCACCTACAACAAAAGATTCATCGAGTTACATCAAATGGTTCCCAACATGTTCACTCCCCTCTACCGTTTGATCGAGCACTACATTCGTGGTCTTCCGTCAAAGATTCAAGACCATGTAATAAGTGCCAAGCCTGCAACTTTGGAAGCAGCAATGGAGCTAGCAACAGAGCTCACCGAGAACCGAATCCGAAACAAAGACTTCAAGGAGGAGAAGAAGAAGGATAAAGAATCGACTGAAACCTCCGACTCCACTCAAACCGAATCCCCTTCTCAACCCAATCCTAAGAGAAGAAGAATAGGGCGACTTTTCGCTGCTACCCAACGGAATCAACCAGTTTTACACGCTATACCCATCCGAGCTATCCCAATCACCCAAGTGGCACCCAACTCAGCTTACCCAGATAAGAAACCATATCTTGGAACTCACCCTCGATGCAACAACTGTTTTTATCACCATCCCCATACCCTACCTTGTCGTCTATGTGCAACTTGTGGACGCTATGGTCATTTGAGCAATGTTTGTCGCACCTTTCAAAACCAAACCTTTTCCCCTACTCAAAACATGGCCCAAGCCTATCAACAACCCCAATACCCCATGTTCCCATATGCTCGAGCTTGTTTCAATTGTGGCGACCCTACCCACTTTAGAAACACATGCCCTCAATTGGTTAACGTTATCAACACTCAAGCCCAATCAAACCCAGTTAACCAAGTAAACCAAGAAAACCCAACCACTATGCCACCAACAAGAGGAAGAGTCTTCAATATCAACGCCAACCCTGTCGAAGATAATGACGGCCCAGATGAAGATACTCAACTAGTCCTCTTCGCCGAAGATCCAGATTCAACTCCTATCGTTTAGTTTTATGTTTTTCCATGTGTAGACTGTTAGAGAAATTATTGGATATTATATATTATATATTGTTTTCAGTATATGCTTTTGCCGAGGCCGTGGCTCCCCATCCATCGAGGTTGAGTTGGATCCCCATTTTATTATGTGGTTGATCTTGGCGTGCCCGCACGATCGGCTCCGTTGTTTGAGCCTTGATCAGTTATTTCATTTTACATTTCAATACATGCAATACGTTCGGCTCCGTTTGATTGAGCCTTGAGCGCACATTTCAATTTACATTTCCAGTTCATGCAATACGTTCGGCTCCGTTTGATTGAGCCTTGAGCGCACATTTCAATTTACATTTCCAGTTCATGCAATACGTTCGGCTCCGTTTGATTGAGCCTTGAGCGCACAGACAATTTCATTATCAGTATCTTGTGGTTGTGGTGTTTGTAGTAGAGTCGCATCGAACTAACCATAACTTGCGGATAAAGTCAATGAAAATTTGACAAGGATATGGTGGATACGCCGCTGGTACTTTCTATATATAAGTATTCTTGTCAAATGATCGGAGGCATTATCAGGCGGTTATGAGAGGTTCCATGCATAGGATGATTGTGTGATGGTTGTTTAGATTAAGTTGTTCAATTTCAGTACATTCAATACGTTCGGCTCCGTTTGATTGAGCCTTGAGCGCACATACAATTTCATTCAATACGTTCGGCTCCGTTTGATTGAGCCTTGAGCGCACAGACAATTTCATTATCAGTATCTTGTGGTTGTGGTGTTTGTAGTAGAGTCGCATCGAACTAACCATAACTTGCGGATAAAGTCAATGAAAATTTGACAAGGATATGGTGGATACGCCGCTGGTACTTCCTATATATAAGTATTCTTGTCAAATGATCGGAGGCATTATCAAGCGGTTATGAGAGGTTCCATGCATAGGCTGTTTGTGTGGTTAAGTTATTCATTTTCAGTACATGCAATACGCTCGGCTCCGTTTGATTGAGCCTTGAGCACACAATTTCAATTTCAGTACATTCAATACGTTCGGCTCCGTTTGATTGAGCCTTGAGCGCACATCCATTTTCATTTTCAGTACATGCAATACGATCGGCTCCGTTCGATTGAGCCTTGATCGCACAAATATATTTCATTTCAGTATTTTATGTTTGTTGTATTGGTTGTAGAATTATAGGACTAATCATAATTCACTGATAAAACCAATGAAAATTTGACAAGGATATGGTGGATACGCCGCTGGTACTTCCTATATATAAGTATTCTTGTCAAAGGATCAGAGGCATTATCGGACGGTTATGAGAAGTTCTATGTAGGATTTATTAGTTTCTTGGTAACCAATCATAACTTGTGGATAAAGCTAATGAAAATTTGGCAAGAATATGGTGGATACGCCGCTGGTACTTCCTATATATAAGTATTCTTGCCAAAGGATCAGAGGCATTATCAGGCGGTTATGAGAAGTTCCATGTAGGATTTAGTATTGCCTTGGTCGGAATTTGTGTTACATTTATATCATCATGTTATTTAAAGAGATTGGATTGTGATCCATTTCTACATAAACTAACCTCTCCGTCATAACAAACGAGAGAGGAACTTCCATCATTCAAACATATATGCTATCAGAATGTGGATTCAAATATTTGCTGTTGTGTTTATTCATGTTCAAATATTTGCTGATGTGTTTATTCATGTTCAAATATTTGCTGATGTGTTTATTCATGTTCGAATATTAGCTGTTGTGTTTACTTATGTTCAAATATCAGTTGTTGTGTTTTTATTTATGTTCCATATAGGTTGTAGTGTTAGAAGTTTTGCCTTAGGATATAACCATACTTTCCCAAACGTATCTAAACTCTTATGCATGATATCATTTTTAGCAAATCATTTCTGCTTATCAATACTTATACAGTAGGCAACAAAAAGCGATTCCTGAATAGGGTACTTAACCCTTACAAGGAACGTTACCGCCTCGAACAAAAACTTAAACCCTCATTTTTCTGAGCATACAACTGTCAAACAAAACATCACCATCCTTTTTAGTCAAAATATATCATTATTTAAATTTCGGGACGAAATTTCTAAAAAGCAGGGGATACTGTAACATCCGTCAAAAACGGATTTACCAAACCCGCTCCGTTTATCAACCGAACAATCAGTCAAAAATTTCGTTGCGAATTAAATGCCCAAAATATTTTTAAACGATACGTAATCAATTATTATACGGGAATATATATTTAGTTTTTGAAAAACTGTTGAAAATCGCAAAATAAAAACAAAATGATCCAGCCGGGTTTCGAACCCGGGTCACTCGCCGAGTCACTCAGCGCCTTATCTCACACACACAAACCACTGCGCCACTTGCTTTGTTTGTTAAATAATGAAATCATTTAAATCATAAAGTAACGTTACGAATTCAAAAATCGGCGCCCATTAGTTCAGTCGTCGGAATCCCGGAAATCTCGCGAACTTTTAACAACACTTTCAGTTATAACGTAAACTAGTATTAAGACATCGGTTATAACCGATGTTTGAAGTCCGCGACCAAACCATAACCGCCGGAAAATTTAAATCGATGAATACAGTCGGAAATCAGACCAAGTGCATCTCGAGTTTCCCCTATAAATTCACCCTCAACCCATTGAAAACCTTTTCGCTCAAAACCACACTCTTTCTCGGCGAAAACTCCCTCGCCGGAACTTTTCTGTTCGTCGCCGGAAAACCGATTTCCTCATTTCTGAACCTCTGAGCTTATACCGGAGATACCCACACCCTTTGTAAGCTTCCTGGAGACTCGCTGCTACAAGGAACTCGTCGCCGGAAGGAATTGCTGTCGCCGGAGTTCTGCCGGAAAACAGAGGGTCCAGTCGGTATACCTCTTCGCTTATTTTCTTTTCCTTTTCACATTTATCTCACCGTAATGAACTGAAAAACACTAATAAACCGATAAAAACTTCGAACCAGTCGATTTCCGAACTCTGGTTCTACCTTGATGAAGAAGACGATGTATTTCCGTATCTTATAAGTATAATTAAAATCAGGATATTAATCGGGTTAGACACACAGTCCAGCGGTGGACTGTGTGCATATAAAACGCTAACGTCTCAAGTTCGAATCCCGTTTCACACACGCTGCCTTAATAAAAACCATTTTTTTTGTTTAACTGAACCGGAGTCGATACTGGTATATGTTAAGTATATTAATAACCAGAATAATAACCAAGTTAGACACACAGTCCAGCGGTGGACTGTGTGTTTGTTTATATCACAGGTCACGAGTTCGAGTTCGAGTCCGGTCTACTGCACCGACTCGAACAATTATCTATTCTTTTTAATAAGGCAGAAAAAGAAATAACTAAATTGTATTTAAGTATAATAAAAATCAAATTATATAACATGTTAAACACACAGTCCAGCGGTGGACTGTGTGTTAGACTAAACCACAGGTCCCGGGTTCGAGACCTGTGGAGTGCACATCCGGTTCGCTTAAAACTGTTTTTAAAATAAAATGATTTTCGGTTTAAACTAATTAATATATATATATAATTAAAATCAGATATATAACGGGTTAGACACGTAGCTCAGTTGGTAGAGCTGCGTGCACGCGTACGGGAGGTCTCGGGTTCGAGCCTCACTCAACGCACTTGTGTTCCGCATTCGAACCGGTCAACGGTCAGGTCAACGGTCAACGGGCTGGTCAACGGTCAGAAAAAAATCAATTTTTTTATTATTTTTATTTAATTATTTTAATTAAAAATCAATTAAAAATACTTAAAAATAACATTTTTAAGGTTAGAAAATAGCCTCAAACTCACAAAAATACACCCAACAATCCTACTAAAATAGATTAATAAAATCCGTTTACTTACCAAACCATAATGCGATTATTCTAGGTTAAACTCACTCGTGGTTAAAACCACTTCGCGTGCATTCAACATCATCAACCGAACGCACCCACTGTGAGTGAATCTTACAACTTCCCCTTTTAAATTACACGTTTTGGGGTGTGTCATGTGTTATGAAAATAATTAATTTATTTATTTAAACTTGTGCCATACCACATCATGACCTAAACTTAGATTGTTTTTATTGTTGTGATTTGCTTATTGCCTTTTTGTCAAATTATATGAAACTCATACATTAAGCCCATCAGTTCCTCGTGGGAGACGAGTAGAACAACGCGTGCTTCAAATCAAATTCATTATTGTTCATGTGTGTATCATTGAGTTTATATTGTTTGTAGTTGTGTCATTCATATTATCATGTTTATGCAATTCAATCATCAGGCCCCTCAGTTCCTCGTGAGAGACGAGTTGAGCATCGCGTGCCTCTAATTGTTCTATTATTATTCATGAGTGTTTCATTTAATATCTTATGATTGTCGATTAAGTTACATCTATTTTTACTCATGTTTGGTTGTGCACATATTTCATAATCAATTTAAATAAATTTGTTCAAATGTTTTCCATAGGATTCACTCGCCAACATTATATTGATCCAAAAACCCTTTTACACATGATACAGGTGAACAGGTTGAAGCAAGGAAAACATAGGATATGCCTTAGAAGAGAACAAAGAAGTTTAGATTGTTAGTTAGATCATGTTGTAACTTTTATTGTAAAAATTCAATTTAATTTGTATTAATGAATATGAAACGCTTAATAAATGTCATGAGCTTTGATGATAACCCAATCATGCCCCGGTCACCTTATCCGCTGCGGGTCGGGGTGTGACAGTAACACCCTGTAAAATCATGTCCAATAATATAGCGACACGTGTTATATTTTTATTTTTAGTCTATTAAAGACTAACAAGGACTAAAAGCATCAACATGCTCAAACTAAGTCTCTGAGTGATCTTCTGATGTCAACATGCATAAAACATAGCCTCTGAGTGACTGTTAGTGTCAACATGCTTAAAAACTTGGCCTCTGAGTGAACGTTGTGTCAACATATCCAGCCTCTAAGTGACATCGGAGTCAACATGCTTATAACGAGCCTCTAAGTGATCTTTTACGAATTCCTACTCTCATATGTCCCATTTGTTGGACGAGAGGGATTAAATCTGTAAATATATAAAAGTTGGACATTGGAGGGATTAAAAGTGTCAACATGTTAATTTATACCTCTGAGTGACCTTTTAACGAACTGAAAACTCAAAATGTCTGGGCATAATCCCGGGTACGCCAAATATTGGCTACGGAGGGCTAAATATGCCAAAAGGTGTTTTAGGAGTTTCTAGGAGGTTTTAATTAGTTGAGGGACTAAAAGTGGCAAACTTTAATTCTGCCTATGAAGCGCTCGCGGGGCGCGAGAGGTAAGGTCTGTGCCTCTCGCGGGGCGCGAGAGGCCTGTATCTGTAGAAAGTTTTGCTTGGCCTCCACACATGTTGCCAAAACCAATTAACTCGAAACTATGTATTCCCAAACTGCTATACCAAGTTTTAGGACACTTTTAAGCTCCCTCTTACACCCCTAAACACCTGGCATCACCTCCTTCAAGCTCTCCAACTATAAATAGGTGCAAAGGTTCAACCTTTGAACTTGCACCTTTCTCATTTTCAACTCTTCTCCCTACTCTGGAAGTTCCTAACTGAAAGGAGCATCCAACTTAGTTCTCTTGCATTCTAGGAACCTCTTGTAAGTGTTCCTTGCTCTTACATTTTCGTTTATAGGCTTCTATAGCTAAAAGTCAAGCGTTTTACGGAAAACGCTTGGACTTTCGGTTAAGACCATTATGGTCCACCCATTGTTCGTAATGAACATGGTTAAGTGATCGTAATAAGGTAGGTGTTAGTCCCTATAAAGGGCACCTCCTGAAGATCACGTTTGTTAGACCAATTGACTGGTCAAAGTTAAGTTATTAAAAAAGTCAAACAGGCTATTTTTCAGAAAAAATCATAAATTGATCTTATATATGTTATGAAACCTGTTTTGACACTTAAACAAGTTAGAAATAATTATTAGAACATGTGAGAACATGTTCGGCCCGTCAATTTCAGTTCTAGGGTCGGTTCGCAACCGAAAGTCGCGAAGTTTGACTTCTGCTTTGACTTTCGATTCTGACCGATTTAGATTAGTTACCCAATGATCTAAAGTTGCATTATGATCATAATATAATGTAGCATAACCCTATGAGGTTATATTACATGATCATAATCAGAATCTGAGTTTATGCACAAGTTCCATAATTATGCCAATTTTGACTAAAATGCCCTTTTTGCATGAAACAAGGTTTAAAAAATAATGAACTTGAAATAAGCTTCCTACTGATGTAATATTATAAGTAGGATTATTTGGGATGTTAAATCAGATTATAAACTGAGTTTATGAACAAGTTCTTGTAATATGTCGATAAATGACGATAAAGTCCTTATGACTTATAAAATGGTTTTAATCATATCTTTTCAAGGTAAATCTTTTACCTACTGATATGTTATATTAAATAACATATCTAAGACATTTTAATCTGACCTTAATATCAGTTTTCATTAAACATCGCAATAAAACGTCATTTTACGACATAAGCGTCGTTTCGGCGCATAGTATGGTTTTAAACCATATTATTTGACCAAGACTTGTTACCTACTGATTTTAAAACTTATTTTAAATATATTTACAGTAGGTACATCATATAAACTCAGAATCCCAAATAATTTATAAACTTTGTGTAAAATGACCAAAATGCCCCTACGGTGCATAGTTTGGTCATAAAAGATAAATAATTATAGTTATAACATTAAATTATATTCAAGTTCCTTTTATACGATATGAAATTACCAAAATGCCCTTATGAGGCATAATTTCATTTTAAAACCTTAACGGGCAATATTACAACTTATTTAAAGTATAATGGCACATAGAGCTTGTCCATGACTTATCCGGTTACCCGATATCGCTAATATGCGTACGGTTAAGTATATGTAACTATTTTACGGAAAATAACCGAAACGGGTTTAACCTTGTCATTTAAGTTTCAAAATCCAGAATGTTAATTGTTTACCCATTTTATACAAGTCAAGTTACTTGTCAGGTTTAAACTACATTCTATCCGGTCATCGCTTAATCTAGCGTACCGCTTTTGATCCATTACGCTAGTCAGTCTAGGTCTATGACTTACATAAAGACCATTAGCATTTTAATTGGTTAGCTTATGCCATAATCCAGACTAGAGACTTCCGGTAAATGCTAGCTGCACTTAGCTCATTTTGAATACAGCTGGGTTATAATCTTGCATTTTAAACAAGGCTAATTCAGGTAAATACTCTTGACTTATTTTCCCTAAACGGGCTTGGGATACGGTAAATTATTACCGCTTGGTCGGAAATGAGATCAATCGAATGCCGGATTGTGGCTAGTAAATTCGCATATTCCGTTTTAATCAGTTTTGTTTGATAACTTAAACATCGGGGGTTAAATTACCATGCCTGGATATCCTCGGCTCATTACATCGATAATGGCCACGACCTTAGCGTGGGGTGTAGGCATACACCTGACAGACGCTCAAATGCAAATTACCCAAGACGTTGGGGATAACTGCTCTGTGAGTTCTAAGTGGTGTGTATTTAATCATGTCTCGGTCTCTGTACTGGGCCCTGTATGTATGGACAAACATGTGAATATGTTAATAAGGTAGCAAGTAACTTTCCCAAGTTATAAAAGATTTGTGTCCTGTGCACTTAAATCTAATTTCTAAAATGTTTTCAAAATGAGTCAGTCGGGTGTATTTACCAGCGAAAGCTGACCTATTTTCAAAAGACTAAGCTTGTAGGTACAATACGAAATAGGCCAGAAGCTGCTCGGTAGTGAAATAAGAGGATCTTGCAAATCCTTAGATCCGCCCTAAAGTCTGTTTTATATTCTTTCTTTTTACATTTTATGATCCGCCTGTGGATCTTCTATTACGAGCCTGTATATTATTTTACATTTTGAACATTCGGTTTGTAATAGTAATTTTACTCCAAGACTACCGCTGTGCCGTGTTTAATTGACAATGATGTTATCAACTGACGTCATGATACTCCCCACCCGGGCCCACCGGTGTACGGATATGAATTGGAAATCCGGGGTGTGACAGGTTGGTATCAGAGCCAACGTTTGAGAGAATTAAACACTATCCTTCTTGTGTTTAATCTCAAACTTACACGAGCACATTCATTAGACTTCCGAGTCTAGGCACTGACCTAGGATTACTTATTTTATTATTAAGTTAGTAGTATTGTTTTTGAATTGACTTTTAACAGGAAAATGCCGCCACGTGTACGAGGAAGAGAAAAAGGACCAATGAGGGGAGGACCTTTAGGACATATCCCTTCACATCCACATCACCCGAACCCCTATGAGGACTCGGGAGATTCATGGCCATTTGCCCAACATTCGCCTACTCACACTCAAAGTTCTTACCACTCTCACCACTCCCATGTCACACCCCGACCCGCATCGGAATAAAAGTCGGGGCATAATTGGGTTATCACCAAAGCTCAAGATGTTTACTAAATATTTCATATTAATTTAATTCAAATTACAACTTAAATATCCAAACAAAATTCATACAATTACAATAAAAGGAAACTACATAATTATTCCAAAGCATAAACTTTTTATTCTTCTAGGCCTTCCTATGTGTTTTTTGTCTCAACTGGATCACCTGTATCATGTGTAAAACGGGGAAGATTTTGGGTCAACAAAAGTTGCGAGTGAACCTTGATAAAACATTGTTATTAATTTCTTGTTTTATTTAATATAGAAAATTTGTGTAATGATCACATGTGAGCAAACATATATAAATAACAAACACAAACCACTTTGAATGAGTATATGATATGAATGATGATGTATGTGAGATCAAGGCTCAATCAAATGAAGCCGATCGAATGAGGCACCTGCTACTCAACCCGTATCCCACGGGGAGCTGATGGGCCTAATGAAATGCATGCACTGAAAATGATAACTTCAATCTAAACATAATTCACACAACAATTGATACACATTTGATACATATTTGATCACGGATATGATGGATGCACAAGTGTTTAAATATAATAAGTAATTAAACGACACATGATACACCCCAAAACATGATTAAAACGGGGAATTGATAGAGATTCACTCACATTGGGTGCGTTATTTGATGACGTTGGATGCGCACGAATTTTAGGATTTGATCGATGAGGAAAAACTAACCTAAAATAATAACTAAATGATTCGGTAAATTAATACTTTTAATTCATACTCTTAATGGGATTTTTAGATTTATTTTTTGTGAGTTTAAGGAGGTTTTCTAACTTTAAAAATCTTATTTTTAAATATTTTTAAATGATTTTCTGATTAAATAAATAAATAAAAAGAAATAAAAAAATTGACTTTTTGACCGTTGACCGTTGACCGTTGACCGGTCGGATTGTGTTTAATTATGCGCTGAGTGAGGTTCGAACTCGGGACCTCTCGTATACGTGCACGCAGCTCTACCAACTGAGCTACGTGTCTAACCCGAAATATTCTCTGTTTTAATTATATTTATATACTAATTAATTTTAAACATATTTGATTTTTTATTAAAAACGATTTATATGGTCGAACCGGTTGCAGGGACCCGGAGTCGAACTCGGGTCCTTCGGTTCGAGTGCGCACAGCCCAACCAGTTGGGCTGTGTGTCATATCTGTTTAACTTATGGATAAATTATTCTTATTAACATTCGGTGACCTGATCTGATTAAGTTTTAAAAATGTTGGTTTTATTTCTGAAAGTCGGTAACGTGTGCGATTCGAACCCGGGACGTGTGCATTGTTTGTGCACACAGTCCACCGCTGGACTGTGTGTCTAACCCGTTCGAATATCCAGTTTTAATTATATTTATACTTATACTTGACTTCATCTTCTTCGTTTATAAAACGCAGAACAGTGAAGTCCGACGGTTCTGTGTAAATCGATCATCAAGACTTATAATTTGTTGAAAAGAAATAGACAGAAAAGATTATTGAATGAAATGTACCAAACAGAATGTTTTTCTCAGATTTCCGGCGAGAGTCGTCGGCTCTGATTGGTGACTTCCGTCTGAGTGAATCGATTAACAGTTTTGATCAATGTGCTGTGCAATTAAGTTACTAAACAAGGGATATCAGGAGGGTTTAGATGATTGTACCGATTGATAGCGAGACTTCGGAATTTCAGTGATTTTCCGGTGAGTGCAGGAATTCCTGGCAACGTTGTTTGAGACAGATTCTGGTTGAATGATTTATGTTAATACATGCTGAATAATGGATTGCAAATAAAAGAGTCGAGAATTTTACCGATTTGGAGTAAGTCTCGGTTTTCGGGTGAAATTCCGGCGAATACAGAATATCTCCGGCGACGAGCTAAAGCTTCGAAAAAGTGAGTGGTTCTGAGCGAAAGGATTTCCGGAAGATTGAGTGGGTATTTATAGGGAAGAACTGAGTGAATTGGGTCCGTTTTTGGGTCTTGATTCGCGGTCAAGGGTTTTCCGGCGGTTACGACTAAAATTGAGGGTCAGACATCGGTTATAACCGATGTCGAGGTCGGTTAACATGTTTAGTCAAAAGGAAAGTGGCAAAGTCGCGGATTGCTGGATTTTCCGGTGATTGCGAGTTCTGAGCGTGGTGATTCTCCGGTTTTGAATTCGGGTTTTATTTTAAGTATTATTTGTTTCAGTATATTCACAAAGAAGGCATGTGGCGGAGCGGTGTGTAGTGTGTTTGAGTTTGTGGGTGACCCGGGTTCGAAACCCGGCGTCCCCATTTTTTTTCACTATTTAATATTATTTATAAATTATGGTTTTTAAATTCTAATATAGTTATTAATTATGTATCGTTTAAAATTAATTTGGGCAATAAATACGCAACGAAAAATTATAACTGGATATTTGATTAATAAACGAAGCGGGTTTTGAAAACCCGTTTTTCGACGAATGTTACAGTATCCCCTACTTTTAGAAATTTCGTCCCGAAATTTAAGTAGTAGTGGTAACAGGAAAAAGATGTGGGTATTTCTCGCGCATTGAGTCTTCACGTTCCCAAGTAAACTCAGGTCCTCGTTTTGACTCCCAACGTACCCTGACAATTGGAATACGACTTCGTCTTAAACGCTTCTCTCCGAAGTCCATGATTTCTACTGGTCTTTCAATGAAGTGTATAGATTCATCGATCTGAATGTCTTCTAGAGGAATATGGAGGTTTTCATCGGCGAGGCACTTCTTCAAGTTTGATACGTGGAATGTGGGATGAATTCTGTTGAGCTCTTCTGGTAGGTCAAGCTTGTATGCTACAGGACCTACTCTTTCGAGTATCTTGAAAGGTCCTACGTAGCGTGGTGCTAGCTTTCCCTTCTAGCCAAAACGAACCACTCCCTTCCACGGTGATACTTTTAAAAGTACTTGATCACCAATGTCAAATTCCAAGGGCTTTCGTCGTTCGTCTGCATAACTCTTTTGACGACTTTGAGCCGCTAGAAGATTATTGAATGACCTTGTCGGTTGTTTCTTGAATTAACTCTGGACCGGTGATTTGTGATTCCCCAATTTCGTGCCAACATACTGGAGATCGGCACTTACGACCATATAACGCTTCGAAAGGAGCCATGCCGATACTCGAATGATAGCTATTGTTGTACGAAAATTCAACTAATGGTAGATGAGCGTCCCAATTCCCTTTGAAGTCTATGACACATGCTCGAAGCATGTCTTCAAGAGTTTGGATGGTGCGTTCAGATTGTCCATCAGTTTGAGGATGAAAAGTGGTACTGAGGTCTAATCGTGTATCCAAGGCGGTTTGTACGGCTCGCCATGTTCGTGAAGTGAAACGACCATCACGGTCTGAAATGACGGCTTACGATCTCGCTGATGTAGATACGAGCTAACTTCTCGTTTTTGAAGTCCTCGCGAATCGGAATGAAGTGAGCTGATTTTGTAAGACGATCGATTATTACCCATATGGTGTCATACCCACTGGAGGTGCGAGGTAACCCTGTAATGAAATCCATGGTTATGTTTTCCCACTTCCACACAGGTATTTCAAGTTGGACTAGAAGTCCTGAAGGTCTTTGATGTTCAGCTTTTACTTTGGAGCAGGTAAGGCACTTGGAAACAAAAACAGCGATATCCTTTTTCATGTCAGGCCACCAGTAGGTGTATCGTAGGTCTTGATACATCTTGTCGGCTCCTGGGTGTACAGAGTATCGTGTTTTGTGCGCCTCATTCATAAGGAAATCACGAAGGTTATCGCGATCGGGAATCCATATGCGATTTAAATAGTATAGAATACCGTCGGATTTGGCTTCGATTTTGAGTTCAGCTCCACATGACATCTCATCGCGTACGTCGTTTTCTGTTACAGAAACATGTTGAGCTGCTCGGATTCGATCCTTGATGTCGGTTATGATTTTTGAACATAGAAGATGAATGGAGTTCGCATAACCTTTTCGACTGAGGGCATCAGCCACCACATTTGCCTTGCCAGGATGATACCGAATTTCACAGTCGTAGTCGTTAAGAAGTTCGACCCATCTTCGTTGCCTCATATTCAACTCCTTTTGGTTGAAGATATGTTGGAGACTTTTGTGGTCAGTGTATATTTCACACTTGGTACCGTAGAGGTAATGTCTCCATATCTTGAGAGCGAACACAACGGCTCCAAGTTCCAGGTCGTGGGTGGTGTAATTCTTTTCATGAACCTTGAGTTGCCTAGAAGCGTAGGCTATCACTTTTCCTCTTTGCATTAATACACAGCCTAGCCCTTGCCCTGATGCATCGCAATATACTACAAAGTCATCGCAACCCTCAGGGAGTGTGAGGATAGGTGCGTCACAAAGTGTTTGCTTTAGAGTTTGGAAAGCCTCTTCTTGTTTAGGTCCCCATATGAAGGGTTTTCCTTTATGTGTCAAAGCCGTGAGTGGTACAGCAATACGGGAGAAATTGGCAATGAAGCGGCGATAGTAACCAGCCAAACCAAGAAATGACCTTACTTCGGTAGGGGTACGTGGCGCTTGCCATTCCTGTACTGCCTTGATTTTTGAAGGATCGACATGTATTCCCTTGTCATTGACGACATGTCCAAGGAATTGTACTTCTCTTAACCAGAATTCGCATTTTGAGAACTTAGCGTAGAGCTTTTCAGTCCTTAAGAGTGTAAGGATGAGTCGAAGGTGTCGTTCATGATCGGATTTAGACTTGGAGTAGATAAGGATGTCGTCGATGAAGACTATGACAAAGCGGTCGAGGTAGGGTTTGCATACCCTATTCATTAGATCCATGAAGACAGCGGGGGCGTTGGTTAAGCCGAATGGCATGACCATGAATTCGCAATGACCATAACGAGTCCGGAAGGTGGTCTTTGGGACGTCTTCTTCATGTACTCTGAACTGATGATAACCAGAACGAAGGTCGATTTTTGAAAAGCAGGTGGCACCTTGAAGTTGGTCTAGGAGGTCGTCGATGTGAGGTAATGGGTAGCGATTCTTAACCGTTAACTTGTTGAGTTCTCTGTAGTCGATACACATGCGAAACGTTCCATCTTTCTTCTTCACAAAAAGAACAGGTGGCCCAAGGCGAGGAGCTAGGACGTATGAATCCTTTGTCAGTCAGATCTTGTAGTTGACTAGCCAGCTCTTGCATTTCGGATGGGGCTAGCCTATAAAGAGATTTTGCGACTGGTGTAGCTCCAGGTACAAGATCGATGCGGAATTCGACTTCTCTCACAGGAGGGAGTCTTGAGATGTCGTCGGGAAAGACTTGTGGGAATTCCTTCACCACTGGTATATCTTCGAGTTTTTTCTCCTTGTTTCCCTTTTTGACGACGTGAGTTAGGAATGCGACATAGTTCTTCGGAGATATTTTCGGGCTTGAAGGCAGGACATTAATTTGAGTCCTTTTGAAGGGGTTTCTCCAAAGATACGTAGGGTCTGACCGTCTGCAAGAGGAATGCGAATGAACTTTTCGCGGCATACTACTTCAGCGTGATGCTGGCTGAGCCAGTCCATACCGATTATAATATCGAAACTTCCCAACTTCATAGGAATGAGGTCAACTGAAAAATCGTGATCGTTTAGAGTGAGGGTACAATCTCGTATAATAGAATTTAATGAAACAGGCTTTCTGTCAGCAACTTCCACCGTTAGAGATTCCATGAGATTTCACGAGTTTGGTTGAGGATAGGTTCAAATTCTAAAGACACAAAACTCTTATCCGCGCCAGTATCGAATAACATGGATGCATAACTACCATTGATGAGAAACGTACCGTTAACCACGTTGTTGTCAGCCCTAGCTTGGTTGGCATTGATGTTGAAAGCTCTTCCTCTAGCAGGTGGAGGAGCTTGGTTAGCTTGGTTTACCGGATTTGCATGAGCTTGGGCATGAATGATGTTCACCAAGCGTGGACATGTGTTCCTGAAGTGGTTTGGGTCTCCACAGTTGTAACAAGCTCGCATAGGTTGCATCATGGGGTGGTTGGGTTGGTAGTAAGGTTGAGCTATGTGTTGCGTGGGTGGTAGAAGTAAGGGTTGTTGGGCTTGACCCACTATCTGATGGTGGGTTAGGGTTGAGGGTTGATTGCGGTTCATTCGTTGAAGTGTGCGCCAAGTTTGAATGGTGTAACCCGCACGACCACAGCTGGTGCAATGTTGGCAAGGAGTTTCGGGGAGGTGATGGTATTGACAACGGTTTCATTTCGGGTATGGGCCGGTGTATGGCTTTTTAAATGGTGCAGCTGAGGGAGCAATTTGGGTAATTGGTGCGGCAGTGATAGGAGGGTTTGTTTGTGTGACAGCAAAATTTCTGCTGTTTCATTTCCTCTTACCAGCAAACTTCGAAGAGGAGACGGAATGGTTTGGAGTTTGGGCCTCAATGGGGGCTTTCTTTTTCTCATCCTTGAATTTGCCGTTTCGGATGCGATTCTCAGTAAGTTCGGTAGCTAGTTCCATTGCGGCTTCAAGTGTTGCAGGCGAAGTGCTTAGAACCGAGTCTTGAATTTTCGAGGGAAGACCTCGAATGTAGTGTTCAACCAAGCGGTACACGGGGGTGAACATATTAGGGATCATTTGGTTCAGTTCGAGAAATCTCTTGTTGTAGGAAGTGTGATCTCCTTCCTTTTGTTTCAACGAGTGGAATTCATCTTCCAACTTTTTGATTTCGCTTCTTGGACAGAAGCGCCTTGTCATGAGTTCCCTTAACTCTTCCCATGTTAAGGCCATGGCATCTTCGACTCCTCGCTTACCCTTTTCTGTGTTCCACCAGGTAAGGGCTACCCCAAACAGTCTCCCAGTTGCGTAACGTACCTTGCGATCCTCGGGACAATAGCAATTGAGGAAAGTGTTCCCCATTTCTTCAAACCAGTGAAGGAGAGCAGTAACACCTTCGGTCCCTTCATACTTTGGGGGATTGCAAGATTTGAAGTGTTTGTAGGAGCACTTTTTGGAGTGAGGGTTGGCGACGCTCTGGTCTTCTTGATTGGGAGGGTTGATGGGATTTGCGGTGAGAGCTTGTTGAACTTGAATTACGATGTCAGGAAGCACCGCGGCCATTTGTTTAGCAATTTGTGTGGCCAAGCGTTCGTTTGACCTTCCTGACTTTCTACCTCCACGTAGTTGCCTAGCCGACATCTACAGGAACATACATAGGAAGATTGTGAGTTTAAGAAGTTTTTAGGTGTCATGTGTCGTTAAAAGAATAAAAATAACATAACTATCAATAATGCAACTACATCCATAGGATGTCTTGGGTTTGCTCATGTTTGGGCCTCCAATGTCCCCCATACCATCGCCTGTATAGTCATGTGGGCCCCCATGACTATTGGGCTTAGTAGGATTCACATTGGTGTTGGCGGATTAACACTCGCATCACCCGAATGAAAACCATGAAATATGATTGTGAGATGTATGGTAGGAGGGTGTCCAGGTGTAGACACAATGACAATTCAAAGTGGGGTTAGCTCACACGACGTTTGGTATAGCATGCTTTGGCCTAATAGGTCCTTTGTACTCTCATCGTTAGTCCCCAGGTAGGCAAACTGGTCCTTTTATTTTGGATTTATACGAATGCCAAGCCTAGACAGGACGTTCCGACTACCGGTACTCGTACCCTTCTAGTTACTACATGCCCGTCATGAGAACTCACTTTGATGTGATTTGAAAATACAAAAATCATTGCAAAAATCATGGGAGTTGTGAGGTGTGTGCTCTCATGGATATGATATGTTATGAGGATATGATTCATGATGAGCATTGTATAATAATATGTACTTATGAACATGCTTGCATCACATTGAGTGTAACAATAAACATAAAGCATATAAACATCATGAATTTTGTATGTAACGCATAAACAATTTAAAATTTTAATCAACTATAGTATAGGCTCTAAGGGTCTAATAACCTATCCTATATCCCTATAGTCATGGCTCTGATACCAATCTGTCACACCCCGACCCGCAGCGGAATAAAAGTCGGGGCATAATTGGGTTATCACCAAAGCTCATGATGTTTACTAAATGTTTCATATTTATTAAATTCAAATTACAACTTAAATATCCAAACGAAATTCATACAATTACAATAAAAGGAAACTACATAATTATTCCAAAGCATAAACTTTTTATTCTTCTAGGCCTTCCTATGTGTTTCTTGTCTCAACTGGATCACCTGTATCATGTGTAAAACGGGGGAGATTTTGGGTCAACAAAAGTTGGCGAGTGAACCTTGATAAAACATTGTTATTAATTTCTTGTTTTATTTAATATAGAAAATTTGTGCAATGATCACATGTGAGCAAACATATATAAATAACAAACACAAACCACTTTGAATGAGTATATGATATGAATGATGATGAATGTGAGATCAAGGCTCAATCAAACGGAGCCGATCGAGTGACATGAATGATGATGTATGTGAGATCAAGGCTCAATCAAAGGAGCCGATCGAATGAGTCACCTGATACTCAACCCGTATCCAACGGGGAACTGATGGGCCTAATGAAATGCATGCACTGAAAATGATAACTTCAATCTAAACATAATTCACACAACAATTGATATACATTTGATACATATTTGATCACGGATATGATGGATGCACAACTGTTTAAATATAATAAGTAATTAAACGACACATGATACACCCCAAAACATGATTAAAACGGGCAATTGATAGAGATTCACTCACATTGTGTGCGTTTTTGATGACGTTGGATGCGCACGAATTTTAGGATTTATCGACGAGGAAAAACTAACCTAAAATAATAACGAAATGATTCGGTAAATTAATACTTTTAATTCATACTCTTAATGGGATTTTTAGATTTATTTTTTGTGAGTTTAAGGAGGTTTTCTAACTTTAAAAATCTTATTTTTAAATATTTTTAAATGATTTTCTGATTAAATAAATAAATAAAAAGAAATAAAAAAATTTGACTTTTTGACCGTTGACCGTTGACGGATTGTGTTTAATTATGCGCTGGTGAGGTTCGAACTCGGGACCTCTCGTATACGTGCACGCAGCTCTACCAACTGAGCTACGTGTCTAACCCGAAATATTCTCTGTTTTAATTATATTTATATACTAATTAATTTTAAACATATTTGATTTTTTTAAAAACGATTTATATGGTCGAACCGGTTGCAGGGACCCGGAGTCGAACTCGGGTCCTTCGGTTCGAGTGCGCACAGCCAACCAGTTGGGCTGTGTGTCATATCTGTTTAACTTATGGATTAAATTATTCTTATTAACATTCGGTGACCTGATCTGATTAAGTTTTAAAAATGTTGGTTTTATTTCTGAAAGTCGGTAACGTGTGTGATTCGAACCCGGGACGTGTGCATTGCTTGTGCACACAGTCCACCGCTGGACTGTGTGTCTAACCCGTTCGAATATCCAGTTTTAATTATATTTATACTTATACTTGACTTCATCTTCTTCGTTTATAAAACGCAGAACAGTGAAGTCCGACGGTTCTGTGTAAATCGATCATCAAGACTTATAATTTGTTGAAAAGAAATAGATAGAAAAGATTATTGAATGAAATGTACCAAACAGAATGTTTTTCTCAGATTTCCGGCAAGAGTCGTCGGCTCTGATTGGTGACTTCCGTCTGAGTGAATCGATTAACAGTTTTGATCAATGTGCTGTGCAATTAAGTTACTAAACAAGGGATATCAGGAGGGTTTAGATGATTGTACCGATTGATAGCGAGACTTCAGAATTTCAGTGATTTTCCGGTGAGTGCAGGAATTCCTGGCAACGTTGTCTGAGACAGATTCTGGTTGAACGATTTATGTTAATACATGCTGAATAATGGATTGCAAACAAAAGAGTCGAGAATTTTACCGATTTGGAGTAAGTCTCGGTTTTCGGGTGAAAGTCCGGCGAATACAGAATATCTCCGGCGACGAGCTAAAGCTTCGAAAAAGTGAGTGGTTCTGAGCGAAAGGATTTCCGGAAGATTGAGTGGGTATTTATAGGGAAGAACTGAGTGAATTGGGTCCGTTTTTGGGTCTTGATTCGCGGTCAAGGGTTTTCCGGCGGTTACGACTAAAATTGAGGGTCAGACATCGGTTATAACCGATGTCGAGGTCGGTTAACATGTTTAGTCAAAAGGAAAGTGGCAAAGTCGCGGATTGCTGGATTTTCCGGTGATTGCGAGTTCTGAGCGTGGTGATTCTCCGGTTTTGAATTCGGGTTTTATTTAAGTATTATTTGTTTCAGTATATTCACAAAGAAGGCATGTGGCGGAGCGTGTGTTGTGTGTTTGAGTTTGTGGGTGACCCGGGTTCGAAACCCGGCGTCCCCATTTTATTTTTTCTCACTATTTAATATTATTTATAAATTATGGTTTTTAAATTCTAATATAGTTATTAATTATGTATCGTTAAAATTAATTTGGGCAATAAATACGCAACGAAAATATAACTGGATATTTGATTAATAAACGAAGCGGGTTTTGAAAACCCGTTTTTCAACGAATGTTACATCCCATCACTCTCATCATTCTTACCATGATGAGTTTAATCCAAACCAATATTTAAATACACCCCCAGCTGATTAGAATCAGTTGGATCAGCCAAAGCCAATGGACGAGGACTCCGACCCGGAGATGCCGCCATCGGGATCGCATACGCATCCCACAGAAATTTCAAGCGATTCGAACTCCTATGCCGGGTCGCCTTACCAAGGTCCTAACGAGTGGGACCAATATTGGAACCAATTTACTTTCGTCAATACTCATTCCCATCACTTCCAACCACCTTCCGTGCAAGAAGATGTGCACATGGAACCGGTGGAACAACCCAAATCGCCACCAGAACCGCCAAGGAGGAAAAGAGGAGCACGTATGTTGGTACGTGCGGGCCAACGGTCGGGTTCGCTACCACCATTGCCCAAACCTTACCCAACCATTCAAGAGGACCCACAAATGAGTGGACCCTCTAACACCTCACCTATGGTGGAACAAACCCCAACACCTACAGTTCAACCACCATCATCGGGTTATAGTAACCCTATCCCCACATATCAGATACATCTGGATATGATCCATTTAACCCGACTACACCAGTGGACTATCAAGCATGGTCGCATGACCCTTATATGCAAGCGGTTATGCATAACGCACTTTACCCGTCTCCTTTCCCACCTGCTTATCCACCGACTGGATATCCAACTTATGAGTACCAGTATCCAGTTATGCCACAACCACAATCTCCGCCACCACTTGAGCCTAGTAACGAAGCCTTAGAAAGAATGAAAGAAATGCAACAACAAGCGGAGAAAACAGAGAAGAAGACGAACAAGTTCTTCAAGAAACTCTCCAAACTGGTTAAGGGAAAGAAGGACGAGTGAAGTCTCTTCTAATATATGTTAGTCCCTGTGAGGACATTGTTATTTCTTTAGTCCCTGCGTGGACATTTTCGTTCTTTAGTCCTTGCATGGACAATTTATTTCATTGTTTCTAGTATTGTAATTTCTATTGAAATTTAATGAAGTATTTTGGAATTATATATATGTATTCATCCTCTTCATATGAGCGTCTCGATTTTACTCGAAATTTATGCTCTGCAATATAATTCCAAAAAGATCTTAATGGTTTTGATTAGCCAAGTGGCACAGCCCACATAATTGGCCAACATTATAAAAGATAGTTAAGGACGAAAGAGTCTTCTATTATGATACCTAAGGGAAGTTATCCTTCTATCCAGAGGTGGTGGACTTAAGTTCAAGCCTCCAAGTCGCTAAAGTCACTGCGACCGGGAATATTAATCAACCATTAAGGTACTCTTATGTTAACATTCAGGAATGTTCATACTCCTGGTAGTGTGACTTGAGGAACCACACTAGCCATCAAGGTAATGAACTATGTCCTAACCTTATGTAGCCTACGTGATCAAATTGATCCCGGCTAATATCATCAGTGCGGTGATTAAACATCCATTAGTGATGTATTACCCTTAAGGGCTATGATTAAAAATAATAACATAAAGACTTGTATAAAATAAAGGTGTTATAAGTTATGTAAGCAATGTTTTATGGTCTCTTGGGTTGTAGGGTATGGCTTCACTTTTCGTTGCATTAAAAACAACCACGCCAGATTCCATATTATTTTCACTTGGAGGTGGGGGGTTTTCACTTTCCACTACGTCTTCCATTGCCACGCCATAGTTATTTTTAATTACTTTTGTATTTTAACACTTAAAATTATTTATGAAAATGCCGTTATTATTAAAATTACATTAATAATTAAAAATACACTAATAACGAAAAAATAGACTTGATCATTGGCGTGAAGTGTAGTGATATGTCCCACTAAATTCGTGCAAAAATTATTATACGTTTCGCGATGGCGTATTTACCATTGATTTTTATGTTTTCGTTTGTCACTAATTTCTTCTAATTCGATTGTCGCTTTAAATTTGTTTTCGTCGAACTCACAATCGCTTGGACTCCATCCCTTAAAATCATGTAATTACGCCTTATTTTATCAAGTTTCCATGCTCATGACATGTTTTCTCACTATATTCCATTGTTTTTAGGACACCAAGTGTTTGTTCAATGTCCTTTCTAGTAGCCGCTTTGTGCTGTCTAAATTGTTATCTTTTTTCCACTGCAGGCACGTTAAGGATTTGACAAATGTTGCATAGTCTAGATATATACCATCACTGAGGTGGTGACTATACTTGTATTGTGTTCCCCTTACCTCAAATGATGATTCGGGTGATACTTTCTTTATCAGGTGACTGAATATCAACGACTAACCAAATATGTCTGTCATTGTTCCCGCTACCAAAAAAAATGCCAAAGCCAATGATCATGTGATGCCACTCTCTCAAGCATCACTATTGGAGTCAGATGATTACCTCGCCTGCTATGCATAACGCACTTTACCCGTCTCCTTTCCCACCTGCTTATCCATCGACTGGATATCCAACTTATGGGTACTAGTATCCGGTTATGCCACAACCACAACCACAATCTCCGCCACCACTTGAGCCTAGTAACGAAGCCTTAGAAAGAATGAAAGAAATGCAACAACAAGCGGAGAAAACAGAGAAGAAGACGAAAAAGTTCTTCAAGAAACTCTCCAAACTGGTTAAGGGAAAGAAGGACGAGTGAAGTCTCTTCTAATATATGTTAGTCCCTGTGAGGACATTGTTATTTCTTTAGTCCCTGCGTGGACATTTTCGTTCTTTAGTCCTTGCATGGACAATTTATTTCATTGTTTATAGTATTGTAATTTCTATTGAAATTTAATAAAGTATTTTGGAATTATATATATGTATTCATCCTCTTCATACGAGCGTCTCGATTTTATTCGAAATTTATGCTCTGCGATATAATTCCAAAAATATCTTAATGGTTTTGATTAGCCAAGTGGCACAGACCACATAATTGGCCAACATTATAAAAGATAGTTAAGGACGAAAGGGCCTTCTATTATGATAGTTAAGGGAAGTTATCCTTCTATCCAGAGGTGGTGGACTTAAGTTCAAGCCTCCAAGTCGTTAAGGTCAATGCGACCGGGACTATTAATCAACCATTAAGGTACTCTTATGTTAACATTCAGGAATGTTCATACTCCTGGTAGTGTGATTTGAGGAACCACACTAGCCATCAAGGTAATGGACTATGTCCAAACCTTATATAGCCTACGTGATCAAATTGATCCCGGCTAATTTCATCAGTGCGATGATTAAACATTCATTAGTGATGTATTGCCCTTGGGGCTATAATTAAACATCCATTAGTGATGTATTGCCCTTGAGGCTATGATTAACATCCATTTAGTGATGATTTGCCTTTGTCAAAATGACAACGACAGCTGTGGTTAATATAACCCCCTGTCCATATTTTATGTCCATTAGTGACAGGCTTATGTGCCATATTTTTTGTCCATTAGTGACAGGCCTATGTGTCATATTTTATGTCCATTAGTGACAAGCTTGTGTTCCATATTTTATGTCCATTAGTGACAGGCCTATGTGCCATAAATTATTGTCCTCCGTGACAAGCTTAAGAGCTAAATATAATTGTCAATTATGACAATGACAGATGTGACAATACGATCCACTGTCCAATATCATATATGGACTATGGTCAAATTGTAATTTGCCTGTGATGGTCCTTTTGAGCCCTAGGCCAATTATAGATATAATAAGCCTAAGAGTTGTGATGTTATTCGCACTAGTATAGGCAATGGATTGTTATATTCAATATTGAAAGCCAATATACTAAATGAAGTTTTATTGGTATATAGAACCAAAGCTCAAAAGATGGCTAACTCGGATGAGGCGCAAAGTAGCCACCGGGATGTTAACTCTAATAATGCTGAAAACAGAGCCATAAATAATGACGATTTTCAGGTTCGCATTGACGCAGCCATTGAAAAGGCCTTAGGAAAAGCCATAGAAAAGCTTAAAGAGTCGAGTGCTACTCGCTCTAAACCATTATCGATTACCCCATCCTCAGCTCATAAGGAGAGCTCCGTTCACTCTTGAATGCGAAGAGTGAACCAAAGAAAATAGATTTTGCTGAAAGATCCCGTTCTGTTAAAGACGGATGTACCTATAAGTATTTCGTCTCCTGCAAGCCCCGAGACTTTAATGGGGAAAAAGGACCCGTGGAAGCCCTAAAGTGGCTAGACGAGATGGAAACAATCGTAGATATCAGCAGCTGTGCTGATAAGGATGTGGTCAAGTATGTATCACAGTCCTTTAAGGGCGATGCCCTAATCTGGTGGAAAGCCATGATCCAGTCTACAGGTAAAGTACACCTGTATAATTTGGGATGGTCCAAGTTTGTGGACCTTGTTAAGGAAACTTACTGCCACCTCATGAGGTGGAGAATAGAGACATACTTTTTGTCTCCTTCAATGAAAAACTTAGATTGTCGGAAGTACGTTTCTGACTTCAACTCCCTATCTAGGTTAGTTTCCTATCTGATCACCCCTAAAACCAAACGCATTGCGTGTTTTATCAGTGGGTCAACACCTGAAATTAAGGGCATGGTAAAGGCTGCTCAGCCTAGTACCTATAGGTCCGTTGTTGACCTATCTCTCTCCCTTACTCTTGATCTAGTAAGGCAAAAGCCAGTTAAGTCTAAAACTGACGGGAAAAGAAGAGAGAAGATGACAACTCCCAAAGATTTAATAAGAAGAATAAAGGGAGATTTAGGTTCAAAAGAAACCAAGACAAGTCGGTTGTGACGCCAACATGCAAGATTTGCAACCGCAGGCACTGGGGACAGTGTAATTATGGTCCCACAAACCAAACCCTGTGGTATCTATAAGAGAAAGAGGCATAAGATCCTAGAATGCAAGGATCTTAAGGATGCTGTTTGCCACGTCTGCAATGAAAAAGGCATATTAAGACTAACTACCCTAAGATTCTTAAGAATAATAATGCAAAGCCCGGAGAGGCCAAGAAGGGGAATGCTCGTGCCTTTCAGATAACTGCAAGAGAGGCTATTAATGACAACAATGTCATAACAAGTACATTCCTCATTAACGATATTTATGCTAGAGTTCTTTTCAATACGGGTGCAGATAAATCTTTTGTTGATCATAAGTTTAGTAAACTATTAAACTTACCCATAAGAACTCTAGATAAAACATATGAGATAGAACTTGCTGATGGAAGTTTAGAAACAGCACCTTCCATTCTTGATGGAGGTTTCATATCCATAAAGAATCACTCCATTCCTATCTCTCTTTTGCCAATGAAATTGACAGGGTTCGATGTAGTTTTAGGCATGGATTGGTTATCTCGTAACCAAGCCCGCATTGCCTGTGATAAGAAACTCATCAATATTAAAACCCCATCTGGTGAAATGATCACCATCCCTGGAGACTCACACTACGGATTGCTAGACAAGGTGTCATTATTTAAAGCATCCAAGTGTTTGAGGAAAGGTTGTGTCATTAACATGGCACAATTCACTATCAACAAATCAAAGCCAAAAATGGAAGACCTACCAGTTATCTCGGAGTATTCAGATGTTTTCCCCGAGGAATTACCAGGCCTACCTCCAGACAGACAAGTAGAATTTAGGATTAACATCCTACCTGAATCAGCACCCATAACTAGAGCTCCATACCGATTAGCACCAACGGAAATGAAGGAGTTGAGAACTCAGTTAGATGAACTCTTAGAGAAAGACGGTTCAATGCGGATGTGCATTGACTACCGAGAGCTAAACAAGATAACGATCAAGAATCGTTATCCTTTGCCCAGGATCGATGATTTATTTGACCAAATTCAAGGGGCTAGTTACTTCTCCAAGATTGATCTAAGATCTGGATATCATCAGCTGAAGGTTAGGAGTGAGGATGTTCCTAAGACTGCCTTCAGGACCCGATATGGTCATTTCACATTTCTAGTGATGCCTTTTGGGCTCACAAATGCACCTGCAGCATTCATGGATCTCATGAATAGAGTCTGCAAACTGTATTTGGATAAGTTTGTCATCGTCTTTATAGACGGTATACTTATCTATTCTCGTAATCAAGATGATCACGAGAAACACCTTCGATGCATTCTAGAACTACTAAGGCAAGAGAAGCTTTATGCAAAGTTCTCTAGTGTAAGTTTTGGCTTTGAGAAGTACAATTCCTTGGACACGTTGTAAGTGAGCGTGGTATCCAAGTGGATCCCGCCAAAATTGAGGCCATAATAAATTGGGAAGTGCCCAAGACCCCATCGGAGATTCGTAGTTTCCTAGGGTTGGCTGGATACTACAGGAGGTTCATTGAGAACTTTTCAAGGATAGCCACTCCTTTAACTACCCTAACCCGTAAAAATATTAAGTATAATTGGGGTTCAAAACAACAAGAATCCTTTAAGATTCTTAAACACAAGTTGAGCAATGCTCCTGTGTTATCTTTACCTGAGGGTATTGAGGAATTTGTAGTCTATTGTGATGCCTCGCACACTAGCATGGGCTGTGTGCTAATGCAAAAAGGCAAGGTGATTGCCTATGCATCACGACAACTAAATGTGCACGAAAAGAATTACATCACCCATGATTTGAAATTGGGTGCCGTTGTATTTGCGCTTAAGTTATGGAGACATTATTTGTATGGCACCAAGTGTATTATATACACTGACCATAAAAGTATCCAGCATCTGTTCAATCAGAAAGAATTGAACATGCGACAGTGCCGTTGGATGGAAATGCTTAATGATTATGATTGCGAGATTCGCTATCATCCTGGCAAGGCAAACGTAGTTGCTGCCGCCTTAAGTCGCAAGGAAAGAATATTAGGATTAATGCAAAGAGCGTTGATCTCAGAAATAACTTGAATGAGAAGCTCTTAGATGCGCAAAAGCAAGCCTTATTAGAGGCTAACATTCCTAATGAGGGATTAGGCGAAACTGTTGATCAATTAACGCCTGGGAAAAATGGAATCCTTAGATTTAATGGAAGGATCTGGGTTCCAGTCTTTGGAGGACTTAGAGATCTAATCCTCCAGGAAACACATAATTCAAGATACTCAGTTCACCCGGGTGGTGATAAGATGTATCAAGATTTGAAAAAGAATTATTGGTGGATGGGTTTGAAGAAATCCATAGCCACTTATGTAGCTAAGTGTCTGACGTGTTCGCAAGTTAAGGCCGAACATCAGAAACCGTCAAGACTTCTACAACAATTGGAAATTCCCACATGGAAATGGGAAATGGTAACTATGGACTTGATTACAAAGTTACCTAAGACCAAAACTGGAAATGAAACTGTTTGGGTCATTGTGGATAGGCTGACTAAGTCAGCACATTTCTTGCCAATAAAGGAAACGTATAATTCAGACAAATTTGCTAAGTTGTATGTGGACAAGATTGTGTCCCTACACGGTGTACCGGTATCTATTATATCTGATAGAGATACTAGATATACCTCTCATTTTTGAAAAAGTTTCCAACAATCTTTGGGCACACGATTGAACTTTAGTACGGCTTACCACCCGCAGACGGATGGTCAAAGTGAGCGTACTATTCAAACTTTGGAAGACATGCTCCGGGCATGTGTAATTGATTTAGGTGGAAGTTGGGATGACCACTTACCCCTAATAGAATTCTCCTACAATAATAGTTATCATACGAGCATCAAGGCTGCTCATTTTGAGGCCTTGTATGGGAGAAAATGTAGAACGCCCGTGTGTTGGGCAGAAGTTGGGGAAGCCCAACTATCATGACTAGAGATTGTCCTGGAGACCACGGAAAAGATTGTGCAAATCCGTGATCGTCTCAAAGCTGTCAGGGATAGGCAGAAGAGCTATGCATAACGCACTTTACCCGTCTCCTTTCCCACCTGCTTATCCACCGACTGGATATCCAACTTTTGGATACTAGTATCCGGTTATGCCACAACCACAACCACAATCTCCGCCACCACTTGAGCCTAGTAACGAAGCCTTAGAAAGAATGAAAGAAATGCAACAACAAGCGGAGAAAACAGAGAAGAAGACGAAAAAGTTCTTCAAGAAACTCTACAAACTGGTTAAGGGAAAGAAGGACGAGTGAAGTCTCTTCTAATATATGTTAGTCCCTGTGAGGACATTGTTATTTCTTTAGTCCCTGCGTGGACATTTTCGTTCTTTAGTCCTTGCATGGACAATTTATTTCATTGTTTCTAGTATTGTAATTTCTATTGAAATTTAATGAAGTATTTTGGAATTATATATATGTATTCATCCTCTTCATACGAGCGTCTCGATTTTACTCGAAATTTATGCTCTGCAATATAATTCCAAAAAGATCTTAATGGTTTTGATTAGCCAAGTGGCACAGCCCACATAATTGGCCAACATTATAAAAGATAGTTAAGGACGAAAGAGTCTTCTATTATGATAGCTAAGGGAAGTTATCCTTCTATCCAGAGGTGGTGGACTTAAGTTCAAGCCTCCAAGTCGTTAAAGTCACTGCGACCGGGAATATTAATCAACCATTAAGGTACTCTTATGTTAACATTCAGGAATGTTCATACTCCTGGTAGTGTGACTTGAGGAACCACACTAGCCATCAAGGTAATGGACTATGTCCTAACCTTATGTAGCCTACGTGATCAAATTGATCCGGCTAATATCATTAGTGCGGTGATTAAACATCTATTAGTGATGTATTACCCTTGAGGGCTATGATTAAAAATAATAACATAAAGACTTGTATAAAATAAAGGTGTTATAAGTTATGTAAGCAATGTTTTATGGTCTCTTAGGTTGTAGGGTATGGCTTCACTTTTCGTTGCATTAAAAACAACCACGCCAGATTCCATATTATTTTCACTTGGAGGTGGGGGGGTTTTCACTTTCCACTACGTCTTCCATTGCCACGCCATAGTTATTTTTAATTACTTTTGTATTTTAACACTTAAAATTATTTATGAAAATGCCATTATTATTAAAATTACATTAATAATTAAAAATACACTAATAACGAAAAAATAGACTTGATCATTGGCGTGAAGTGTAGTGATATGTCCCACTAAATTCGTGCAAAAATTATTATACGTTTCGCGATGGCGTATTTACCATTGATTTTTATGTTTTCGTTTGTCACTAATTTCTTCTAATTCGATTGTCGCTTTAAATTTGTTTTCGTCGAACTCACAATCGCTTGGACTCCATCCCTTAAAATCATGTAATGTAGTATGATGCACACGTATGGTACGCCTTATTTTATCAAGTTTCCATGCTCATGACATGTTTTCTCACTATATTCCATTGTTTTTAGGACACCAAGTGTTTGTTCAATGTCCTTTCTAGTAGCCGCTTTGTGCTGTCTAAATTGTTATCATTTTTCCACTGCAGGCACGTTAAGGATTTGACAAATGTTGCATAGTCTAGATATATACCATCACTGAGGTGGTGACTATACTTGTTTTGTGTTCCCCTTACCTCAAATGATGATTCGGGTGATACTTTCTTTATCAGGTCACTGAATATCAACGACTAACCAAACATGTCTGTCATTGTTCCCGCTACCAAAAAAAATGCCAAAGCCAATGATCATGTGATGCCACTCTCTCAAGCATCACTATTGGAGTCAGATGATTACCTCGCCTGTATTGTCCACGCCACACATTTGTGTGGTTGCTTCACGATCAATGCATACAATCAAGGCTATCGAGCATGCCGAGAAACCTGTGTACCGATACATGCCAATCCTTTAATTTTTGCAAATCGCTCGCGGTCTGTTTGCGTAAATATTTTAACTTGTAAATACTAACTTTGACTTTAAAATTTTGTACACACGGATTTAACCAGATACTACTATCTGTTTAATCCTTTAAATAAACTATAGATACTACTATCTGTTAAAAATTTAACCAGAGAAAGTATTAACAATTAACATAACAACCTATTATTATACGATAAATTTATTGTTATACAATATAGACTACAGACTACCCAACAAACCATGTGCACGGTATCTTGCATAGTCATCCTCTCAAACGACACCTGGCTTTCTTCCACAATCTTCAATCAGCTCTGCCGGTGGAGATGATCACTACTTATATATATTTCAACCTTCGATGTACAAAACTTATGCACTAAAAATGTCGGAACTACACATAGTCATGTTCCCTTTCTTCGCATTTGGTCACATTAGTCCTTTTGTAGAGTTATCCAACAAGTTATCATCCTATCCCGGTGTTAAGATTTCCTTCTTGGCTGCTTCAGCCAGTGTTAGGCGTATCGAAACCATGCTCAACCCTACCACCACCAAAGTCATCCCATTAACTCTACCGCATGTTGATGGTCTTCCCGAAGGGGTCGAAAACACCTCCGACACCTCACCAGCCACCGTTGAACTTCTCAAAGTTGCGTTAGACCTCATGCAACCTCTGATTAAAACTTTACTTGCTAATCTAAACCTAGTTTCGTGTTCTTCGACTTTGCGCAATGGTGGCTTCCGGAAATAGCGTCTGAGCTCGGGATAAAAACCATCCATTTCTCGGTTTTTATGGCGATTTGTGGCGCGTTTGTGACACGTTGGTTCAACCATGACACACTACCAACTGTAGAGGAAATGAAAAATCCTCCGCCAGATATTAAATGTACGTCGGTAGCACCATTATCTCTTATATATGTATTTTTTTTGAGGTTCAGGTGGTTTATGGTTTTCAAAAGTTTGTGTAGATGGTTTTTTTCAAACCCTAAGACCACACAGAGTGGAGGGTTTGAGGGGTGTGGAGCCACACGTGGAACAGAGACAGATCTAGAAAACTTTCATAGGGTAACGAAATCTAAAAAACGTCAAAATTTTCCAAAATTTACACTATCGCCGGAGCGCCAAAGGGTACCCTTATTATGTTGTACATCCGCCCCTGATGTGGAAACCACCTCAGCATGGTGGAGCGGAGAAAAAAAATATGGTGGTGGGAAGGTGGCGTGGAAGAGAATAAGAAAATAAAAAAAAAGTAAACATCAAAGAATCAAATCAAAACAAACCTAAACTACACCAACCAATCGAGAGTCTCCATCCACTCGCACATTTGCCCCAACCAGTGGAAATCCTCAAGCCCAACCATCAACACGGTCTACAACGCTGGGAGGGTGTGGTGTGTGAAAGGGTACCCTTATTATGTTGTACATCCGCCCCTGACGTGGAAACCACCTCAGCATGGTGGAGCGGAGAAAAAAAATATGGTGGTGGGAAGGTGGCGTGGAAGAGAATAAGAAAATAAAAAAAAAAGTAAACATCAAATAATCAAATCAAAACAAACCTAAACTACACCAACCAATCGAGAGTCTCCATCCACTCGCACATTTGCCCCACACCAGTGGAAATCCTCAAGCCCAACCATCAACACGGTCTACAACGCTGGGAGGGTGTGGTGTGTGCGGCGTGAAAAGGTATAAACGTCGCTCATCCACGCACACACCGTGTGATCTAAGAGCAGCTCCGACCACAGGTGGTATCGTTTGGATTTCAAACTTGCAACAATTTCAAACGCCACCATTAACAAGAAAGGTGGGCTTCTCACACAAACAATTTTTTAAGACATAATATTAATATTTTTAGTATAAAAGTGGTTGTTTGAAAATCTGAGGTAGTGTTATAGGAAAAATTGTGTTTTTAAGGATTTGGAAATCTGATACGACCGCTAACGTGAAGGTCTGTGAAGGTTTGAAATTCCTGGGCGTTGTGGATGCTCTCAAGTATTTTGGGTAGTCTGCTTGTAAACAAATATGACACATGGATTGGCCGAGAAAGGTTGAGTTGACAATTAACCAAAATCCAGAGGTCATATAAGACTGCGGTGGAATCATGCCCACCTGCACATGGGGTGATTCTATTATTGTTGCACGGGTCCACACACATTACAGATTCATGCGCCTTAACACACTCACACTCAAGCCCTTAACACCCTACCGCTCCCTTCGGAGCGGTGTTTGGCGCCCTAGAGATTCCCACCTGTTTCGGTCTTAATTTTCCGTAGATTCTCACACTAGTGTAGTTAAGAAAACAAAGTCTGTTGTCAAGTTTGTTTAGAGTCTGCTATGCGATAAATGGATTACGTGAGCAAACTGTGAATCTCAAAACAAACTACGAATCTCAAAACGAACTACGAATCCCGCGTTTCATTAAATGAGAGAAAAGAAAATATTTGAATCCCGCGTTTCAGAGAAAAGAAAATATTTGGACTGAAATAACTTTTAATTGTGTTCAGAAGAGAAAATAAAAGAAAATGAGAAGGTTTTTTTACCTAAAATTAATCTTTCCAATTTGAAAAGAAAGGAAAAGAAAATGAGAGAATCCTTTCTTTTCTCTTCTTAACTTAACTCGGGAACATAGTTAAATGAACTTTTTTAAAGGCAAACGATCCCCACCTCTAGGAAATAACTACAAGTCTCCTCTAGGAAATAACTACAAGGAAAAGGGCAACCAAAGAGAGAGCGTTTACATAATTATAAAAAGAATAAAATTAATAAAAATTACATCAATCCTCTCAAAGTAATGCGTTGATGTTTGATCTATTCTTTATCCAAAAAGATATATGAGAGACTTGACATTTTCAAGAATTTTCTCCTCCTTTGCCAATTCTTTATCCAAAAGTCTTTCGAAATTGACCTTTAAACCTCCTAACCCTTAGAAAAATTCCTAATTCTATAGTATTTTAGAATTTTAATTTGATGTAGTATGATAGTTTTTTACCTATAGTGTTTCCAGCTCTGCAACTGCCTGAAACCGTCACATTGAAGACCTTTGAAGCTCCATATTTCATGTACATGTTCAAGAGCTTCCATGGCACACTTAGCGTATTCGATCGTTTAGTGAAATGCATCGATGGATGCAATGCTATACTCATCAAAACATGCAGAGAAATGGAAGGACCGTACATCGATTACTTCAGCAACCAAGTTAAGAAGCCAGTTCTTCTAATCGGTCCAGTGGTTCCCGAGCCAAACTCCAGCAAACTAGACGAAACATGGGCCAACTGGCTGAGCCAGTTCCCAGCTAAATCGGTCATATACTGTTCTTTCGGAAGCGAGACTTTTCTGACAAACGAGCAGATCACAGAACTAGCTTTAGGGTTGGAACTAACAGGACTTCCTTTCTTCCTGGTGCTTAACTTTCCAGCAAACCTTGACAGTTCTGCAGAACTGAATAGAACACTGCCAGAAGGGTTTGTAAAGAGAGTGAAGGATAAAGGGGTTGTGCATTCAGGGTGGGTGCAACAACGACACATACTGGCACATGAAAGTGTGGGATGCTATGTGTTCCATGCAGGTTTTAGCTCAGTGATTGAAGGTTTGGTTAACGACTGTCACTGGTGATGCTGCCATTGAAGAATGACCAGTTTCTTAACTCTAGACTGGTTGCTTTGGAGTGGAAGGCTGGCGTGGAAGTGAATAGGAGAGATGAAGATGGGTATTTTGGGAAAGATGATGTGTTTGAAGCTGTGAAGAGTGTTATGATGGAGACTGAAAAAGAACCAGCAAAATCCATAAGAGGAAATCATAAGAAATGGAAAGAGTTTTTGCAGAATGATGTGATACATAATAAGTATGTTGCAGATTTTGTTGAGAACTTGAAGGCTATGTGAGAACATGGTTAGAGCTTTCTTTATCTCAAGTTATCTGATATGAAAAAAGGGTGAAATGTTAGTGTGTATATGATTATCAACATGTTTTATGATGCTAGTATGTAAAAGCACGTGTAGATTGCTTGTTTTCAATTCCTAAGTCGGTAGTAGCACGCATTTGTAGATTGCTTGTTTGCAATTCCTAAGTCGGTAGTAGCGCGCATATCGTCTGCCGGTTGTCATCTCCCACAGTCAGGAAAAGCGCATCGCTGGGCGCCTCGTGCCTAGGAAAGAGTTCTGGTCTTAAGTACACCTTACTATCAATAAGTTGAGTATCCATCGAATTGACTATTAACCAAATAAGGGGGCGGGGCAGGGGCTTGGCGCAATTCAACAAGGTGAATGATGGTTGCTTATATGGTTGCTTATATGACGTCTACGTGGCTTCACTTTTCTTCCCAATAGAGCCAATAAAGCCTCCCATAACACATAGTCTAATCCACACGGAATGTACAATTACTTAAGAGTGGACAATTACTTGGCTTATAGATACTTATAACTTATAGAACCAATAGGAGTAATTCAAGTTAATGAAGGTGCAGTTGATATCTGCATCAATAGGTTTATTCATATGCATATGCTAAAAATGAGGTTTTAACTGTTGAAGGTTAGATACCCCAAGATGTAAGATACATAAATCATACAAGAAGAATAATTATAACAGATGCAGGTTTCAATATTATAGGTCTCAAAGATAGACAAATAGTTCCTCCACTCACCCCAATTACATGTTACTAGACATTGCTCAAATTTTGAAGAGCAAATAACAGATAATATATTAAAGGTACATCTACATGATGTTTCATCCAGAAAAAGAACAAAGCCTAGCTATTATAATTTATGAATATGCCATATATATTAAAATCACCGAGGTTATGTTTTGTGGAATAACAACCATTGTCACATAACATACGTCATTACCACGTAGGACATTGAGCAACAACTAAATATCCAGTAACTAGGTGTTGTGGAATAACTACTCAATAAATTTAAAATCAAAGAAATAAAAATACAACAGAAAATGAAAAAGACGCGATTGGCTAAAAAGGGTGGAGGTGGACCCATCTCTCCATGTGCCTAACGCCCGTTATCGGAATGGCAGGGGTGCCCTTGGCGCCCCGACGTGGTGTTTAGCGCCCCCACCCCATGCTGATTTGGCATGGGGGCGTCAATCCACAACACACAACCTAAGAGTACAAATTCTCTCCAATTGCACCACAATTTTCATTGTCAGGTCATCGATTATGAATATGGAAATGCAAATTTGATAAACATTTCGTTAAATGATTATAGTTTTTAGCCAATATCCATCTAATTTTCTGGTAGCATGCATTGCACTATATAATATTGTAAAAAAGAGTTACGTTGTGTTCCCGAGTTTACTTAATGAAAGAAAAGAAGGGAAGTGGAAGGAAAGAAAACTTGGTTGTCTTCCAGAGTTTTTGTTAGGAGGGAAGTGAAAAGAAAAGAAGAGAAAGGAAGGGGATTTGATGCAAAATTTCATCCCTCCAAATTGGAAGGAAGTGAAAGGAAAAGAAGAGAAGATGCGAGCAATAAGAGGAAAGGAAAACTGATCATTTCTTTTGTTTTCCTTTGTTAAGTAAACTCCGCAACACAACGTTATGAGGAGAGAAATGATTTAGAAGGGACTAAGTGAAACTTTTGTTTGAGATTGGTGTTTTTCTCTTTTTTTTATGAAGAGAAAGGAAGAGAAGAGAGGAGAAAGGGATGAGTTTTTAGACTAAAATTCATTCTTTCAAATTGAAAAGAAATGAAGAGAACGGAAAGGAAGAGAAAAGAAAAGGAGGGGCTCTGACCAGTGTCGAAGGGTCTGGTAAAAAATAAGTAAAGAGAGTGTTCCTTAGTACCTCCAACTAGATAGTAAGCACCAAGAAGGCTGTTAAATACACAAAGAGTCTGTGGTTCTGTTATAAAATAAGTTGATTAAAAATCGATTTATGAAGCGTGCTTAATTATTTTTATCCTTCTGATTGTTTGGTTTGAAAGGGTGTTGGAATGTCCAATGATTTGTGATGCATAATAAGAACTAGATTAATGATGATACTAACAATGTGATACTTGATTTGGATTAAAAACAATACTAGGTAAGAATATTCACACTCAGTTCGAAATCATAAGCATCAAGGTTCTATTTCACAATTAGGGTTTGAATTAAGATCAACAACAAGATTAACGGGGTTGGGTTGCAAGGTTTACACATCAATAATCATTAACATAAGTAATGGACAAAAGTATGCTTCATTACTCAAGAACGTAAAAACCCTAAATCATATCAAAGTATAATTAGCTGACTTCGTTTCGCATAGTCAATGGTGCAAGTAATTATAAAAATTAATGAATTCAAAACAAGACTAACACAATTATATAATATAATTGTTCGAATACTTAAATATTTAAGACAAGAATTCATAACCCATTTAGTTTAACAAGAACCTTTAATAACTTACAAAATCTACACTGAAGTGAAACTTGAAGAGTTAGTCGCTCATGGCTTGATGAACTTAGAATCTGGATGAAGAACTTGAAGAATCTTGCATTCGATCTTGATTTTTGGTAGTGTGGAATGATTAGAAAGTGTTAGGATGATGGTTGATGAATAGTGATGGTCCAAGAGATGTTATGTAAGCTCCTCCTATTGTCCATTTCTTCCACCTGGGTCCTCCTGCCTTCATTCCAAACCTATTAACTCTCGAGATGCACCTTAAACCTATCAAGACTAGCAAAACGCAAATCGTATCAAATGAGAGCATTCAAAAACTCAAATTCTCATAAAAACGCGAATTTAGACACTAGAAACTAAGGACTTTCAACCACTTATCAGGTTCCCTTCTCTCCTCTTCTTAAATGAAATTCGGGAACACAGAAGTAAAATAGGAAAGTGAAAGAAACCTAATCAAAGAAAGGTTGGAGATCATGAGGAGAAGATGAATGAGTAATGAATTGAAGAAGATGATTGTGTTAGTGTTGGCTTTGTAGTTAGGATTTCTAAGAGCTTCCATAAGTTGTAAGCAGTGTCCCTTTAATTCCAAAAACTCACTCCTTCTGCCTGTTTCTGCCACCATCATTACTGACAACTAATTGGTAATGGTGCATTAGCTAGTTTCTTTGTGGACGTGATCATGTGTTTTTCTGAACACAAAATTAAGTTGAGAGGTTTTGCCTTCGTTTTCTATCAAAAACCGGTTGGGAGGGGGTGTTGAAGGCGGAGGGGAATAATTGATCACTTTTGTGCCGATCAGTTTTGGCTCAAGTTGGTTGTAACATCCGTCAAAAACCGGGTTTCCAAAACCCGCTTCGTTTTTTACCGAATAGTCAGTCAAAATTTTCGTCGCGTATATATTGTTTATTTTAATTTTAACGATACATAATTAATAAACATTGATAGAAGTTTAAACCAAAATTAATAAATAACAAAAATAAAAAAAAACAATTGAGGCTGCCGGGTTTCGAACCCGGGTCAGCCGGCTAACCAAACAGCCAACACACCACTCCGCCACCCGCTTAGTTTGGAATAATACTGAAACAATTAATACTTAATATAAAACTCGAAACTCAAAGATAGGTAACCAGCGCGCCCAAATCCGCAGTCGCGGGAAATACGCGAATTTGCGACCGTTTTCCTTTGACTCCGGAATCAAGCAAGTGTAATTGACGATTAACGTCAGTTATAACCGAAAACCTTAAAGCCACTCATTCAAATCGTCAAAATCATAACCGAAGGATGATTAAGTCACTTGACCGAAAACGTCGAACATGTTAGCTATGAATATCAAGTCCGAAGATTGTAAGTCTCGTTCAATTCATAACCACACTCTCACCGCATTTTGAAAACCAGTCTCTGTTTCGTCGGAATTCTCTGCAAGTCGCCGGTAAAACCGAACTCATTTCATCTCTTTTGCCTTACTCTAACTTCTAGAGCTTCGACAGAAGTCACCCACACTCACCTCAAACTTCCTGAAGATCCTCTGTCGCAAGTTACACGTCGCCGGAAAAGTTTCAGTCACCGGAATTTTCTGTCGGAGTTAAACCGAAAAGTCTAACACCTCGCCCAATCGGTACAAACATTTAACTTTCTTCAATACTGTTTATATATGCATTTGTTTAAAACTGGGAATCGAAATTATGTGGGCTAACAATCGGGATTGGGAGTTCTGGGTTGTTTTAACGAAGAAGATGAAGTTTAGGTTGTGTATATATTTAATATAAATCGGGTTATATCTCGGGTTAGACACACAGTCCAGCGGTGGACTGTGTGCATTTGAAACATAGAGATACCGAGTTCGAGTCTGTCCTTGTTCCGATTCGTCACAATATTCAAACCTTTTTATAAAACCCAAATACGGAACCTTTCAGTTAGTATATAAGATTAATAAAAACAAGTATTTTAACCAGGTTAGACACACAGTCCAGCGGTGGACTGTGTGCAAAGTTAAACCACAGGTCACGGGTTCGAAACTCATCATGCGCACCGGTTTGACTAGTTTAAAAACCTTTTAATTAATTAAATAAAATTCTGAATAATCTAAGTAGTATATAAATATAATTAAAAACAGAAATATTTCAGGTTAGACACGTAGCTCAGTTGGTAGAGCTGCGTGCACGCGTACGAGAGGTCTCGGGTTCGAACCTCACTCAGCGCATATAATAAACACGGTCACCGTCAACGTCGCAACGGTCAACCCGGTCAGGTCAAAGTCAAAAAGTCAACATTTTTATATTTTTTTTTTATTTAATTTAAAAATCAATTAAAAATACTTAAAAATAATATTTTTAAAGTTAGAAAGTGTCCTTAAACTCACAAAAATAAATCTAGAAATCCTATTAAGGTTATGAATTAAAATTATTAATCTCAAATAAAATTCTTTTATTTACCGAACCACTATGTTATTATTTAGGTTAGTTCCTCTCGTGGTTAAATCCAAATTCGTGCGCATTCATCATCAATCCAAGAAACGCAACCACTGTGAGTGAATTCTTACAAATTCCCCTTTTTATTCATGTTTTGGGGTGTATCATGTGTCGCTTAAATTAATCCGCTTATTCAAACTCGTGCTATACCATTATATGATCTAAACTTAGAATGTAAATATTGTTTGTTGTGGTGTATTACATATTGTCAAGTTGTATGCAAATTATTTATTAGGCCCATCAGTTCCTCGTGGGAGACGAGTTGAACAACGTGTGCCTCAAAACTCATTCATTAGACCCATCAGTTCGTTGAACAATGCGTGCCTCAAAACTCATTCATTAGGCCCATCAGTTTCTCGTGTGAGACGAGTTGAACAACGCGTGCCTCAAAACAATCAATTGTTGTATGTGTGTGCAATATTTAATATTATGTGTTTTGTGAATAAATTTACATCTACATTTACTCATATGTGGTTATGCACTTTATTTTATAATCAATACAATACACACGTTTAAATGTTTTCATAGGATTCACTCGCCAACTTTTTGTTGACCCAAAAACCATTTTTACACATGATACCGTTGGACAGGATGAAGCAAGGAACACATAGGAAATTGCCTTAGAAGAAAAATAATGAAGTCTAGAAAGATGTATAGAACATGTTGTATTTGTATTATTGATTGTAATGATTCTCCATTAAAAAAATAATAAATATGAAACTTTATAATAAATGTCATGAGCTTTGATGAAAACCCAATCATGCCCCGATCACCTTTTTCCGTTGCGGGTCGGGGTGTGACATTGGTTTCAAATGAGAGGATTATAAACTAGTCTCAAACTAGTTTCTCTGCTTATCGGTTCCAAACATGTTCGGTTCGGGTTGAAATTTGGTTTTGGTTCACTAGCAGTTTTTTAATGCATATCAAGTAAGGTGTAGATTTAAGATTAGAGGTGTGTGTGTGTTAGTTAAGCATTTAAAGAAAAGTAAATTAATGTAGTTAACAAAAACTTGTTTGTTGTTTTATAAATTGTGTTAAGTTTGGTGTTGTAAAATATTTGTAATAGTTGCTAGATGTTAAATTTGCTATGATGTGTATGTTAATTTTGCTTTGGTGTAAACATTACAGTGATAGAATAATTGCTCTATGCTAAGCAAATTCAAACTAATGTAAGGCAGGGGTGTGAAAGATTCAGGTTCAACTCGATAAACTACCCAGACAAACTCATGAAACCCTGAGAATACCTTTATCCGGTTCAATTTTCAATCCTCGGATTTCATATTATTGGTTTTGGGTCGTTCGGTCCCAACCCAACAAAACCCGAGATGGTTAAAGGAAGTTTTTGAAGTCGGACATGAAACTGGAATGAATTGTGGATTTGAAAGCAATGTTTTAAAAACCAGATTTTAAATTGTATTTGGTAGGGCTTAGAAATGGTTCAACTGATAGTACCAGACGGTAATACCGGGTTGACTAGTTAACCCAATAATTCTAGAATAATACAAGTTCCACTTAATAAATTAATCTAATAGTACATAATTTCATAACCATAATAAAAAAATAATCCAAAAAATACTCTAAAAGTACTCGATTTAAACTTGAAACAAAACAATAGAATGAATAGGTAGCCTAGATGAAAAGCCTGGAACTGTCTGCAACAAGCGATCAAAGATTGCTGAGTTATTTTCATCACTTCACCAAAATATATATGATAAATCTCAAAACTATCTGAATTTTATTGAAAATAAATCACATTTATAAATTAACAAAACTAGTATAACCGCTTCAACCGGTATTTACCAAAATACTTCCAAAAGTTTTACTTGGAAGTATAAGACTAAATAATATTCGTGTTTCAAAAAATGAAAAGCTTTTAAAAACTCCAAAATAAAAGTACTTGAAGAAGGTTAAATAAAAAAGCTATTGACTTTTTACAAACCAAAATAAATATCTTTTGATTTAATTAGTAGTTAATTTTTTTTTTTTTTTTTTGAATGATAACAAAATAAAATTCAATGGCTAAACTATACGTGTATAATTAACCGAACTAAACAATTGAACATAACTAAAAATCAACATTTTTTTTATAAAAAGTATATTTCATAAAGTTATTCTTGTAATTTACATTTCATAAAGTTATTCTTGTAATTTACATAAATAATCTATCAGTTGTCACTTATTCTCCTTTATAAATTTAAAAAAATTGCTAAAAAATTTATTTTTCTCTAGATATAATTGGGCTTATTTGTTAAAATTTTCTTTAATCCACTCAGGTATAAAGCCGATGCTTGACCAAATTATCTTTTCCATAACCGAATTAACCGTATTGTTTATAATCAAACCGTCCTGCTACAAAATTAAAAAAAGTTAATTAAATCATCACAATCATGCCCATGCTCACACGTTTATCTATATGACCGTTTATATTATCTTGTATTTTACTCAGTTGATACAAATAAAAGTTGAGTTTTTTTTTCATATTCAATGGTCCCTACCCACTAGAATTTGATCATGTCGTAGAATTACGTATGTTGCTCCCTTGACTAGCGAAGCTAGATGTCTCTGTCCCACCAAGGTTGCCAATTCTAACATGAACGTCTACTTTCTAGCCATATTTAACTACCACAACCCGAAATTCGTTGGGGAAGTAGGCCACAATGGAGATAATATTTGATCACTTATTTTGCACCAAACCGCTTGCTCCTCGCCCATGGTCTTGGTTTGATCATCTTGGTCAGTTGGACCCACTAACTCAAGCTCCTTCTCTAACAATCTAACCCAGTTCTCAACCTCCAGCATGTCATGATCACTTGTTAGTTCTGGCTCAAACATGTTCCAAAACGACTCGTCCTCATGTTCTAAAGGCGTTTCAAGATTAATGTTTTTGAATTCTTCATCCCAGTTGCTGGTGCCTTTATCTTGACCTGATGAGTTGCAGGATATGGTTGAAGTTGGGGTTGATGGTTGATCTATATCGTCTACCAATATTGTAGGTATGGGTTTGTGAGTTGTGTCGCTTTCGGGTTTGATGGTTTTTCTTGATTTGTGAGCTCGTTTGAGACGTTGGAAGCAAGTGAGGATGAAGGTGTTTGATTTTTGTTGTTCATGAGCAGTGATCTTTTCTTCAAATGAGTGTTCCATACGTTCTTGATTTCGTTGTCCGTTCGTCCTGGCAAGTGAGACGCGATTTTCGACCACCTGCCATACACCCATGTCCCATCATCATATTAGTTGGATTAAAATGTTGCAATGAGTTGTGTTAAACGTAACACACCCCCTCTATTTTTACTTGTTACATCAATAATTTTTCTAATTTTAACTTCACACTAAAAATAAAAACCATTTGATTTGATAAAAAAATTTTAGGAAAGGGGTACGTTTAGTAGGTTATTGTAAAATAGGTTTTTATCTAAAAAACATGATCAACAATGGATGGTTAATTACTTGTTCCCAAAGGTGGCGTGAAGATGAATAATGGACTGTTCTTCTTCTAGAGTAAAATTGCCCCTCTTGACATCAGGTCTTAGATAATTTATCCATCTCAGACGGCAACTTTTTCCACATCTTAGCAAACCTTCAAATAATCAAAATTATCCCAACACTTTAATCAACCAATTAACTTAATTGTTGCATTATAAGTGCATGATACATGCATAGTATTAGCAAACTTGTTACCAAAAGGCTTGTTTGTAGCGTGATGGTATCAAGTTAGGTATATAGTGTGTGTGTTTGCCGTTCTAAATAAAATTTGATGGTACATACCTGCTTGTTTGGGAAGAGAACGCCAGTTGGGGTGGCCATGTTTCTGGATGAAAGAGACGAGTCGGACGTCCTCCGCGGGACTCCACGGCCCTTTCTTCACCTTAGTTTTGTCACAGCAAGGTAAACGTCCTCCTGCCATATTTGTTAGTTAGCTCGTTACAATATGTATGAGTTATGGTTGAACTCTAATTCTTGTGCATGCTTCATTTCTCTCTATATATACACCATATATATAGTCTATGTAGGTATTTATGTATGTATGCTTACGACACGATTGATTAGATTAAGTTAGGCCCACCTTTGTTTTTTTTTCAATTTGTTACTTAGTTTTATGACTTTATCTCTTTAGTGCCCCCACCGTGTTAAAAAATAAAATAAATATATATCTTGAAAGTTGCAAGTTAATTATTATTATATATATAAAAATTGGAAGTTGTTATCTATATTGGTATTTAACTTTTCTTGAGATGAAGTATTTAATTTCTGACACAAGTTAATAATTTCACTTTAATTAAGTACAAAGCATATTTGGAATACATTGTAAATTATAATTTATTATATATTAAAAATACATCGTTGTGATACATTTATTTTTTCTAAGATTCGATTAAATATGATTTGATTAAAGTTTTATTTGAATAACTCAAATATAGTTGATTTTTTCTTCACCTTGAGGAACCCAACCAATACTATTTAAACAACACCGCTACCGATACTATATTTATTTTTATGGTTTTCTCGACTTGGTTGCAAATGGTAGAACAGTAACAGTACTGTGACAAACCGAATCGATATCAGTCGGACAACATCAGTAACGATATTCGTTTTTTGGTTTCGATCGATGTAAAGCATGTTATGATATCCTCTTGACTGGATTTCTTTCGGTTGCTATACCGAGATCGGTACCGTATTGAACTAAATCGATATTGATTGAAAGCCCGCTGCAAAACACGAATAAATCCACTAGTTCAAATAAAATTAAAACTTTAGAATTCTTTCTGAGCTAAATTTTAAAGCGAATTTAAGATCGGATTTATTAGCGGGCATTCTAAGGATACTTTTTAACCACACAAAATTATAGAGAGTATAGTGGATATTTGTAAAGTCGACGAATGATAAGTAATAAATATTTGATGCGTAGAAGACTTGGTTTTATTATGGTAAATGCATTGTAATCCCTAACTATAAGTCATTGTTTTTTAGTTAAAGAATGTAGTTAGTATATAGTTATTGAAATGAAATAAAAACGAACTTAAGTTGTATTATTTTTAAGTTATTTGTACCTTTTTGACACTGAATTTTACATAATTACATAAAGCAGTGCACTTAACACAATTTAGGTTCTGGGCAAGTAAAAAGACCTATAGTCACTTCTCTTTACTTAATTTAAAATTAAATTGCATAATGAAAAAATAAAGAAATATGCCTAGAGACATCATGATGAAGTCATGAGAGTGCACCAAGTCCTTCGCTTGAATAATTAGGTTAACCTCCCATTTTAACGCCTTTTGAATTATCATATCCGTTTTACATAACATTGTTTACATTATAATTTATAATTTAGGAGACGTAAACGAGTTAAGCTAGCTAGATCAAGTCTGATCAGGTTGAATTTAATGGTTCAAGTTTGTGCTTGTTTCAAACTATATATTTTAATTTTGAGTGCTGCACGTGGGTTAACTAATTACAAGCTCAGTTTGTTTACTATATATTAGTTTATTATTATTATTTTATTTAACTTTTTTGTTTTTATATGTATATTTTTTTATTAAAAATATATACAATTTAGTTATTTTATATATTATTTATGCAATTATATCTTATATAATTTTTAGTTATATGGAGTTGTTCAAGTTTGGTTACTAAATAAGATTTAATATTATAACACCCAAAAATATCAAATACTATAAATATGTATATGTATATAAATACAGCGTGAGGTTCGGCTACAAAGTCCATTTTTCCTACAAAGTGTACAAAGTTATTGAACACCACAATTTTAGCCATAAAACACACTCAAAACCCACAAATAACAGATTGAATATCACTAAAACACAATATCCAAATCCTAACAGTCCATAAAAACTTCAAAAACACCATCGTAGAACTATGAATATAAAACATAACATGATAATCAACATTAAACACACTAATATTACTGATTCGATAATCAAAGCTTTATCATAAAAAACACAACACAATACCCACAAATATAGCGTTTTAGTACTCTTCATTTTGTTATTTGTGGGTTTTGAGTGTGTTTATAGTTGACATTATGGTGTTTATGACTTTTTACACTTTATAGGAAAAATGAACTTTGTAGCCA